>JAFBJT010111254.1:0-20279 GCA_016785325.1 Chascanopsetta lugubris | reverse complement strand
CGGCTCAGCTGACGACTCCTCTCACCCTGAACTTCACTGCGTTTGCTCCACAGCTGATTTTCAACAGTTATCTTAACGTCCCACTCACCTTCAGCTTCAGGATCCAGAGCCTCGAGAGCTTCAATACTTCAATACTCAGCTCCGGCTGTGATCTGTCAGCAAAACCATGAATACATTAATGACCTTTCCTTCCCTGACTCATTGATTTATTGCGTTGCGATTCAAAGCATCAAAGCATCATTTGCATGGGTTGGTTAAACACACACACACACACACACACACACACACACACACACACACACACACACACACACACACACAAGCACACGGTGCCATTGTGGCCGTGTGCATCACGTCTCCATGAAGCATCAGAGCCGGAGTGGAGAAAGCAGGTTCTTCACCGGAGTCTCACTCCCAACATGAAACTCATTAATCAGCGCGACACTTTAATCAGCAGATGTTTCACATTTCTCTCCTGATCTTCAGTGGGAGCAATGACATACATACACACACACACAGAGACACACACACACACATGCGTGGGAACACACAGAGGAGCTTGAATACCCTTGGTAGCCCCTCACTTGAAAGGTAGAGTGCAGCGGTACGACCACGTAATGATCACACACATGCCCACAGCCTCAGGTTTTAATTACAGGCTTCCACAGGCAGACAAGAAGCGTCGCTTTCAATTAGAATGCACAGAGGCAACACACACACGCACACACACACACACACACACACACACACACACACACACACACACATCGTATACCTGCAAACAATCAGGCTGACAGGTAATTCTCGGTGTATTATAAAGTTTGACAGGTTTTAAAGTATCTTTAAAAATCTGAAGTGTTTTAATTATTGTAATTATCGTCGTCGGACGACGTGAAACTCAGCTCAGAGACTTGGATGAAAAGTTTCACTCTTTCACTTTGAAAGACTTTGTTTGAACTGAGTTGATGCTCATTAACGGTGTGAGGAGAGGAGGCTCTCAGGAGACAAGTGAGGACTAAATGTCATGTCTGCAGGGCTGCGGGGGACACGTGTGGGACTTAGTGACATCTGGTGGAGAAATGTGTTGCTCTGGCAGTTTAATTATATTTGGGGGATTTTTATGAATGTGAAACTGCAAACTTTAAACATGTGTTTTTTCAAATATAGCAACAACCAAACACTCTCTATACTTGAAATGTGTTGTATTATGTCCCATGAGCTCAAAATGAGGCTTAATAAATAAACACATGACTAAATACATAAATAAATAAATAGATTGCAAATGAAAATAGATGAACAAGGAATAATAATGAATCTTGGTGTCTAATCTAACCCAGAACAGACAAACTTACCACGTTTTGAGTTTTAATGATAACTGAGGGCTTAGTTATCAGCTGCAACAAACAACGCCACTACTTCTAAGTGACGCATTCCTTGTATATAGACCTAAACAGATCATTGTCAACACAACATGTCTAAATAAGAATGTACTTTCTAATATTAGAAAACATGTAGAATTCCTCCATAAAATTCCATAAAATGAAGAAGCCGCGAGGGAAAACTAACAATCCTCCCAAAGTTTGAGTGAGCGGAACGTGCTGCTGCTAAACGCAGGTTATAGATCGAGAATAATCCTCTCTGTCATCATCCATCCCCTGGGGTAATTAACACCAAGTCTCTACTACAGTCTGCCTGCCCCCCCCCCCCCCCCACCCCCCTTATCGCTCTTCTAAAGACTACACAGGTAGAGGAGAGGCGCAGATAGAGCCAGGGAACAAAGATGAACGAGCCGGTCCTTTGGATTAATAGTGTTGAGGGAGAGAAGGGGAGCGAGGCCGAGCGGTGCAGAGGAAGTGGCAGCAGAATCCTTAATGGTGTGCATTGCTCTCTATAAGCCTCTCCAGTGAGCGGCTGCCACTAGTACATTTATTCTGGAGCACTTCAGACAAATTGGTCGGTGTTGGACGCCACCTTTGTTTCTGCCGTCCTCTGACACCGGGAGCAGAGGCCGCTTCGGGAGAAGCTGTCGGGGCATGTAGGGAAACGTGTGTGAGATTTATTTGTTTTGCCAGGCGGGTGCAACAACAACAATAACAAGAACGTACGTAACCATGGAAACGTCTTCAGGGATGGTTAGCAAAAACTTTGTTTGAGTTGAGTTACCCAGGGATAAAAGTGGAAAGGGGAAATACTCAATTAGAAAAAATTCCGACAAAAGGCCTGATGAATGCACAGAGATCAAATGAAATGAAGTAAAGTCAAAGGAAATGAAATTTAAAAAATGAAATCAATAAAATAAAATGAAAAGAAATTCAATTGAATGAAACTCAATTCAATTACATCCAATTAGATTTAATGTAAAAAATAAAATAAAATAAAATAAAATACAAAAATAAGTAAATAAATAAAAATAACACCCTAACAATAGTGTCACATGATGTATCAGGTATTTTTCGAAGTGGATATTTGTCAAATGGAATGAAATGTCAGAAAAACCAGGAAACCGTGCAGAGGCCTCCTTTGATCCTGTGATTGCTTGCAGCCCCCATGACCCTCACATGATGAGTGGCACACATGACGGATGAATGGATGACTTCTCCTCTAGTGCCACCATGAGGTTGAGCTGAATACTAATCGCCGGGCCTCCTCTCCTCTCCCCTGCTCAGCTCGGCCCGACGCGGCGGCACAAGGTCATAATTACTCTCCTGCTTCGCTTTTATCACCATTAATGTGCAAACTAATTGAATCCTCATCAGCCTCAGATGTACGTTACACCTGCTCAATGCGAATCTCCATGTGAACAAAGCGCTGCTCACAGGCGTGAAGCTTGATGGAAGCAGCAGCAGCAGCAGCAGCAGCAGCAGCAGCAGCAGCAGCAGCAGCGTCTGTGGACTCTCTGTAGTGTGGCCTCATTCAGAGTCCACTAATTTTTCTTCTTTACCGCCGCTGCTCCCGTGTCACTTCTACAAATTAGTGCAATTACTTCTCTCTGCTTATCTCCCACTAACAACCACTGTCCTCCTCTGCTGAGGCCGCCCCTCAAAGTGGTCTGAGCATGCAGATCAAGACACACACACACACACACACACACACACACACACACACACACACACACACACACACACAGAGTACAAACAGGTGCATAAATCACATGGAAGTATCAGAAGAAAACATATTAGTTTTTCAAAGTTCGTGAGGAAAGTGAAACTTTAACAGATTCGAGACTCATTAGAGGTTAATCTGAATGTCTTTAGTGATTTTTAATCAAAAAAAAAAAAAAAAATATATATATATATATATATATATATATATATATTAGTATCATTTTAGTGAATGAATCCCTTTTTTTAAATGAAGCCCAATAACTCATGAGACTTCAATAAGCTTGGATGAAAATTGAAATCAATGTTGACTTCAGATCCGAGTGTGGTAGAGTTGAACACCGCTCAACCAGAAATGACCAGATGTGAACAGGTCGAGGATGATGTCATCAGAGCTGTCCTCCCGACGCCATCTCCTCCACTTGTCTTTGAGCAATAGTCACACAGTACATTGGAATGTATCAAATGTATTTTTTTTCAAAGTGTAGCCCGACCTTGATCGAAATGATGTATTTCACAAATTGACCTTTTAATCACATTTATTTTTCACAATATTGAACTTTGTATGGGAGCGCTTTGCTTATATCCACCATGGTAATGAATGGTGCAGTGCCCAGCTCATCTGATTTATTTGAACCTTAAAATTAGAAACAAAGAGAATTAGAGATTAGATAATCATGCCAGGGACATAACATCGAAATCAAATGCAGACTAACATTTTTGCCTGATTACTGTATTTTATTTAAGCCTTTGGAAAAAAGCAACAATGATCATTTCCAATCAAAATGTAACTAAGTCATAATCCGAAAAAAAAAAGAAAACATCCCACTACTGTGTGTGGTGTTGAAAACGTCATTATCATCAACAGAAAATAGTAACTTCTACTGTTAGTCTCTTAAAGGAAATGAAGAGAGAGAGAGTCAGAAAGACTTTCATGAGTTGGACTGATGGGCATAAGGCTGAAAGCATAAGGCTGTAACTCTGACTATCACAGTGTCATGGACCTGTCCATCACATGGAGGATGGACAGCACACAGACACAGAAGGTCGAGAAGAATCAATTATTCAGGATTGTTTTCAATTTTAAAAAAACAACAACAACAACTTTGATCCAAAGTAAATCACATTTCTACCTCCACCAAGGACATGATGTTTCTACACTGACTATCAGCATTACTCAAAAACCACTCGCTCCATTTCCATAAACGTCTACAGGAGGAGCGGGGCGTGATCCAAATCAAGGACTTCTCTTTCAATTTCGATGGTTTTCACTTTTGTTGATGTGCCAAAAAAAAGGACTATTCCACCATGTTCCAGTACTTGTCAGAGAGCCTCTGGTCACAGCACAGTATTGCATACGCATAAGTTACACGAGCAGTACCACCACAGTGTCACAGTAATGGCCACAGAATATCATTTATATCATATTCCAGCGCATCACTAACTTGTGGCCACGCATTGACGTCAGCACAGGGTGAATCATGAATGGTGTCGGGGGGCTACCGCTCCTCAGAGTGTGTGCAGCTTGGTGCAGATCCATTCACGTGTGTCTGTGTAGTGGATTTAAACCTGGTTTCAGCGAGAGGCTGTTGATCCTTGGCGGAGGAGACGAATGGAACCGTACTTTTGCCAAAGTTTGTCATCGACCCGTTTGCCAAAGCGGCGGTTTTCATTCCCGACCGATCGCAGGATTAAAACAAAGACTTTGGAACTGGTTTCAAAAGTTTGGTGCAGATCCAGGATGTTTGCCCCTTTGGGTTACATCGGTCACGTTTCACAACGATGGTAGATTTCTCCGTATAATTAACGATGGAGTGGGAATCTGCCATGTTCAGAGAGTGTGACTGTGTTCGTCAGAGAGAGTCCAATTTGGTGCAGGTCCATCACCTCAGTATCTAATGGATTTAAATGTGGTTTCTTAATGGGACTGCTGGGCCCTGGTGAAGGTCAATAAGACAATTATACCGATGCCAAAGTCATTACGCCATTTGCCAAAGGGCTGTTTTCATCAGTAGTTGAAGTTGAGAGAATTACACAGAATCCAACGTCCCATTAAAAGTTGGAGCAGATCTGAATGAAACCACTTTCTTTAAAAGGTGCAGCGTGTGACATTTGGTGACATCTAGTGGTGAGGTTCAGTTGTCATAAAAACTCAAAAGATGTTTAGTACGTCCACTCTGGGCTACTGTAAAAACATGGCGGCCCCCTGTAGAGTGGGACCTGCTCCTCATGTAAATACACATTAATGGGCTCATTTAAGGTAAACGGGAGAAAATAAAACATTTAGCTGACTGTAAGTTCGTGACATGGATGACCGGAATTTTACACACTGCACCTTTAACATAGTGAGATGCGACAGCAGCCGTGGCGGAGGCATGTGCTTTGTGAATTCTCATTCGTCTCATATAACAACAAAGACATGTCACTCAGCTTGCACAGGTCACTGCAGACATTCGACCGTGAAATCCATGGAGCGTGAAATGTCCAGAAACTCCTCAAATCCATCACACAAGTTTCTAAAGCCATCGACCCTGTGAGGAGACAATGGGTTCAGTCTACGAAATCAAATCAATCAAAGCTTCATCTCCATCTCTAGAAAGTCCTCGGGATAAGAAACAAAAGGGGAAAAAAGGCAGAGCAGCAGGACGACGACACTCCCGGCGCTCCTCCCTCCTTCACGGCCGCTCTGCTGCAAATGAAAACAGTCAGGACACATGTTGCGTTTGCAGTCAGTCTCTTCAGCTCGAGGAGGAGACGAGATGAATGGCAACAACTCAACATGAGAGTCTCAATGCAAATTCAGCCTCATTTGCACACTCCCCCTCTTCTTCTTCCTCCTCCTCCTCCTCCTCCTCCTCCTCCTCCGACTGCGGCTAATACGTGCGATGACGTGTTGAAGATGTACCGTCCGTGAGAAGGTGGAAAAATATGAAACTGTTTTTCTCTTTTGGTTATTAAAGTGCTCCGACACACCATCACTTAGCAGCAGTATGTTTACACACACGTATAAATGGGGTTCAGCACTTAAAAATCGCCCGTCGCACAGAGACACGCTCGCTCTCCACACGACAAGAAAAACAAAAAACACTTCTCTCAGTAGTTACATCGACGTCACGTCTGGTTACCGCGAAACTTCAACAAAAAAAAAAAACAACAACAACAAAAAAAACCAAACCCCGGAAGAAAGTAAAAACGAACTAAAATACATGGTCATGCAGAATATCATCCGTACTTTACATACATACAAAATTACATATCTTTTTTCTCCTTCTTCTGCTTTGTCGTTAAGAATCTGTAAACACTGCGTTAGGTCCTTCTGCTCCGTTCTGTTACGGTTCCGTTTAGAAAATAGTCCCGGGGGTCTCCTCTCAGATACATTTCACTATATCCTATCGACTCCTCATCCCCCCCCCCCCATGAATCTAATACTGTACCTCTCACTCCTCGTTACGAGCATAGAAAGAGAAGAAACTACGGGTGGAAGCTCTAGTGTGGGGGAGGGGGAGGGGGGCGCTCACGTGAACCCCAGCTCCATTACAAAAACAGGGAGGGCTAAAGGAATCCACAGAGACGACGAGGTGTGTTAGCTGGGGACAGTGGGACAAGGCTAGGTTTCAATATAGTAGATAAGGCAATAGCATGGGAAGGTTTGGATTATAAGAGTCCGCCCGACAGGCAGTTAACCGCTTCCAGTATTAAAAAAAAAAAAAGATGGGGAAAGGAGGGATGGGGGGGGAGGATTAGGCAGAGGTGTAGCGGTTCACAGGCCTTGGAGGAACTCCTGCAGCTGCCTGACCAGCTCCGTGTCCACGCTCTCCATCAGGACCCCGAAGCCCTGGTCCCCCAGCAGCGCCTGCTGAGCCTTCAGCTTCTCGTAGACGAACTGCTGCAGAGAGACGCTGTGCACCGGGTCCTCCAGGGCCAACTGCAGACAGACAGACAGACAGACAGAGAGAGAGACAGACAGACAGAGAGAGACAGAGAGAGAGAGAGAGAGAGAGAGAGGGACAGAGAGACAGACAGAGCATGAGGACTGACAGGAAGTGGCCCGAGGAGGAGGAGGCTCGTTTAAAAGGATCACAGTTTCTGACAGGAAGTAAACGGCTCATTTTCAGATACGACCTCGTGCACACGCTTTTTATGTTGAGTAGGTGAAGCTGAGGGGTTTGATGTATGTGGGCCCGAAAGTCAAGTCAGAGGATCTTGATCGCCACCTGCTGACAGGTTTTATTATCTAGGGATGAAATTCCTCCTCCTCCAGGTTACTTTACAGTTATCGATTCATACGGCGCATAGGACAGTTTCTGCCCATTCACCCGTTCATTCAGTGCATCGACAGTATTTCTCCGTCAACCGCTCTGTCACTGTTCGACAACATTCTGGGGTCGAGTGTTTGCATGAGGAGACTGACGGGGATTGAACTGTCAACCTTCTGATCCAGCTGCCGAGCCACGTGTGTTCCCTAAATATTGAAGCTTACAAGGTCAAGTACACGTTAAGTTCATTTTTTGGATTTTCACCATTCTATTTAATTGTTAAAGGGGCAGTGTGTAGGGTTTAGTGAGATCTAGTGGTGTAGTTGCATGTTGAAGCTGAATACCACCTCCCTAACACTTCCACCCCTCCATTCCCGGCTACTGTAATAACATGGTGGAGCAACATGGCCGCCTCCGTAGAGAGCACCCACCTCCAAGATAAAAAATGAAATGGCTCATGCCAGAGAAAAAGGAAACAGCAGTTCAACAAATGTATCTTTCATTTCTTTCAATAAAATTGGAAAGATTTTTTTCTAAAAGTTTTCTTGTCTGAACTGTTTAACACAAATTCTGAGATATGGGATTTTTCCTGTCTTTTTCTTCTTCGCAGACGATTTGTACGAGGTGGAGCAGCTTGTGTCGTGACTCGACATTTCTGCTTTTCATGTTTTTATTCTGAGGAGATTCCCGCTCGATGTTTCCTCTCGCACTCTTGACTTGTGGGCTCATCTCTCCTCAGCTGTCAAATCTTTCACATCAAACGAAAAATCCTTACAGCTGCAGAAGATGATCTCGGTCTTCCCTCACCGTGGAACTTTGACCCTTCTATTGGGTGAACTTAGTCCAGAGAGTCACTCAAGTCTCTCCACCGAATGTTATCATGCATATCATAGACTCTAGAGCATGTTTACGGTGTGTATCATACATCAATTAATCATCCAGGTTTTTAACGGCATGTCACGTATCATGCAGATCTAAAACCGTGATGTTGGTAAGTGACAGATTTGACTTAGTATTTTAGTATTTGTCTTAGAGTGGCTTTGCCTGACTTGTTTTTAGCTCTCTCACTAACATTTGCTCTGATTTCCCCACAGATTCATTATCATCTGGTCTGACCCACCTCATCCTGACACCTTCAAAAAAATAAAAATAAAAAAAAGCAGGTCAGCAAACTTTGCTGCACAAACACCGACTTCCTCAGTGACTGAACCTCCTTCATCACCCGACACACACACACACACACACACACACACACACACACAACATTGACGTCCACAGCCCCACAAGAGTTTCACAACCCACCGCTGGAAAAAAGAGGGAAAACGGCAAGAAAAAAAAACAACAACGTTGGTGCTTTAAGAAGCAGGAAATTGTAATGACGGACAATCACGACACACAACACTTGTCATGCTGAACACTTCTTTGTCGTTACACTGCAATCAAACTGCTGACGAGTGGCCGGTGGAGTGGACTAAGGTATCGCCGTCATCCAACCTTCAAAATTACATTCAACGCAAAGACCTACTGCTGCACGTGTGTGTGTGTGTGTGTGTGTGTGTGAGAGAGATCAGACTGTGACGAATGTTGTCTTGTGTCTTGCCATGTGCCAAAGCCTATTATATTATATATATGTATATATAATGTAATATATATATATATATGTATATATATATTACATTATATATACATAGTACATAGATTATATATTTAAATGTATACTATATAGACACACGCGTTTATAAATACACACACACACATATACACACACCTATATACTGCATACAGACACATATTCACAGATATGTGAATAAGTGCACGCACACGAACATAAGACCATTTCAACCGTGTGTGAACAAGTCATCACCTCTTCCTGAGCAACATGAGGAAGTGGATGAGGATACAGTTACATTAGGAAAGCAGAGGGTTAAAATAGAGTGATATTCTGGGGAGGCCCGCTGTGCTTGGTTTACATGTACAAACCAGAAGCGACACAAAAAGGCTTTGAAGACAGGCGGTAAAACAATACACCTGATCCACTGTCGTCTGTGGGGAACAGCAGAGACGGCGAGGAGAGAAAGAAACAGGAAGCACGGGGCAAAAAGAGTCGAGGATTAGGAGGCAGACGGGAATACTGAGGAGCACAGGACATCGGCAAACAGGAAAGAGCCGTATGACGGGAGGAAGGTGTGTTCTCACGTAAGAAAGGAGGTTATGGGGAGCTGCCATGATGATGGTGTGAGAGGAGGAGACCAGAGAACGAGAGTGACGCAGAGGGTTTGACGTGGGACGAGGGATTGGGAATGACAGCGGCGCCTCATTGTAAGGAAAGAGTGGAGGTGGAGAGAGGAGTGGGCAACATGAGGAGGCTGAGAGGAGAGGGGGAGAGAGAGAGAGAGAGAGAGAGAGAGAGAGAGAGAGAGAGAGAGAGAGAGAGGATCGCGGGGGTCGCCGTATCAAAAAAAAAAAGATAGAGAGAGAGAGAAAGAGAGAGAGGGAGGGAGGGGGAGATTAATGCTCCTTTTCTATACAGCACACAAAGCAAGGAATCCCCAGTTATTAGTGTGAAAACATCAGTGCTGCTCCAAACCAGGACAGACACACACACACACACACACTGTATATACCTGTGACAGACCAACACAAAAGCAAGCACAGTGGTCCTAAAAACCAGCTGAATATCATCACTGATCTTGGATTAATCATCAGCCACAATTTAAAATGATCCACCTAAAATCTGTAAAGTTGGATTGGATTCAATCAATTGGTTTCAATCGATATAAACAGATTGAAACACTTGAGTCCACTGCGGTTTGACATTACCGACAACTTCCACATTACCCGATGACATCATCAGGGACGACACTCCCTGCTCTCCACACCGTGATCTCCACCGTGCAGACTTCATGCATCATTTCCAACAGAGAGAGAGGAGGTGGGTGCACGTAATCTGTCTTTAGATACAGTCAGACCATGTGACACATGTGAGGTGATGCGCTTAGAACCCGCGCTGCCATGATCAGGTTAACTCGAGACAGAGGTTAACACCATGTCTGACTCCCAACTGTGAAGGGAAATGAAACAAGCCTGGCTCTTTACACCAGTCCAACACACACACACACACACACACACACACAGGCTGTAATTAGCTATGGGGCTGTATGATGTACTGGAGTGTAAACCAAGCAGTGTAGCAGTGTGTAATCAGATGCTGACAGTATCAGGTTCAGAGGATTACACTGCGGGCAGATGTTAATTGCATCAGCTCATTTGTGACACATCAGCCACAGGGCCCCGGCAGCCAGTCACCTTCAGCATCGCTGACTCCACTTGAAAGCAGCTGTCAGACGGTCAGACGTGACTCAGAGGATCACGTCCATCCCGCCGATGTGTGGGACGAAAGACGGGAGCGCTGTTTATAGCGCGGAGGGAGGTGTTTTGGGGCTGAATTTCAGGTAAAAGTGAGTTTTAACGTGTCACATTAAGATGTCGAAAAAACGTGTTGTTGTTTTTTTACTAACACAGTTCAAATATTCAGCGAAAATGAATCTGTGCAGCTACTTTTGTGTCATTTCAATTGTTGATTACTTCAACAAAAAATGGTCGTATTAAAAAAAAGAGGTCATTATAAGGATTTCATTTATGCAGGATTTGTTGATTTATCATTAGTCCCTCCTTCCGCATCCTTTAACACCAGCTCGATTTGTATTAACACTATCTTAGAAACATTGCGATAAGAAAACATAATCCTGCATTCTATATTAAACTAAACAACTTTTCACAAGACGTTACTACTACACACATTCAGCCTTGTCAAAAGATCGCTATAAAGACATATTCAGTATCTTGAGACTTCCTCTTCATCAATTTGACATGTACCTCAAACCCACATGGACACTAAATGTGGTGCACATGCTCGAGGAGCAGCCAAAACCTGAAGTGACAGGGTGACTGATGAATGCAGAAGTGGCCCATGGTGGGTAACAGCCCACATTTTGGGGCTTCCCATTGCAGACAGCACTTATCTGCACAAGAGTGACATGTTTTTTCTGCACAAAACACAAATATTATGAAATATTTCTCACGATGTTTTGGATCGAGATGACATTGTGGCTAATCTCTGAGGTACAGTAAGTGCATGCTGATATGGATGGATCCCAATGATCATAATGAATGCATTTCTTTCAATGTGTTCTGCCTCCTCTGGTCGCCACACACACACCTAACATGATTGGTCAGACTCTGGAAACCAGAGGCCTCGAAAATCACTTGCTTGCGTAATCTAAATATAAACATACAATCTCTGTTTATGAAGATTGATGGAACCAAAGGGCTGCAGCCTCTGACCGATCCCAATCAATCAATCAAAAGTAGTCGGTAATGGATTCATCGGGTCTGTTTAAAGGCTTGGCGTGTCCATAACGGTGGGGGCAGTGAACTGATGCAAAATATAAACTGTAGCTCGTGTCTTTTTATCAAATCAATTTTTTAACTGAGGAAAATTAATCCAAAATATGAATTCCACCTATGAACTATTTACAAAAGAAGTTGGCAGGTGCAGCCCTAGGAAGAAAATAAAGGAGGTGCAGCACATTCATCAGGTGAAAACCAATTACGTGTAATAATATTACATTGATCCATATATGTGGTTTGTGGATGTCTCTCACTGCTGCACCGATCGATGGTCTAACTGAATGACACTGTGACCTATAAGGCTAGATGCTGCCACGCATGGGTGCCATGGTAACCAGTGTGACTCCGCACAGATGAAACCGCGGGTCAGGCGGGGCTTCGTTCCTCATGTGTATGTGCGGTGGATGGTTTTATTGATCCCTCTCTGACACACGTTGTAAGGTTAATGTGGTGCGCGCCACGATTTCACACCCTCACCAGCTCCCACCGTCGCTGCTTTATTTTAAACAACGTTGACACAAGTCAATAAAAGAAATAGACAGAAGACATGAAATAAAGACACAAGTCTCCCTTCGACGCATCTGTGCACAAACAATAAAAAATAAATGTAAAGGAACTGACGATGATGGACCACTGTTTTCCTTCTACAACCCTGGGTCTCTTCCTGCTGTGTGGGCTGGTGCTAGGCTGCCTTTGCCTTAATACTGGAGGAGAAGTTGTGAGTGGAGTCCAATTTGAGCACAGTGGGAGAGAGGGGGCGATGTGTGTGTGTGTGTGTGTGTGTGTGTGTGTGTGTGTGGTGGGATGTGAACAGTGGCATGGTCTACAGAAGAAATGGGTTATATAATGCAGAATCACACTATATTGATACTGTGTCATCCTACATCTCGCTTGGATATGTATCGACACACTCTGAAAACACAGCCAAGGTTTACTGGGATCATTGAACTATATACTTTTTTATGTCTAGTACACCTCAGTTAGAATGCTCCGTCAGTGGTTGATGTTATTTCTGATCGACTCTTTTCAATTCTAGATAGCTCGCTCCCCCCACACGATTTCCCTTATTGAGAATTTACTTTGACTATTCATGCATGGTGTCTTTTTTTTTGTTATGCCCAATCCTAAATCCCAATTCACGCCTCTACATGAAAGCTGTACCGGAGGCAATGAACAGACACAGACCCAACTCAGACTCCCATGTTGCGCCCTGACGCAACATCGCGCCCTCCCAAAAACTTCACTCCATGTTGACAGGACAAAGACTATCAGAGCTGTGATTGGGCAGCAAGGGAGGTTTTAAGAAGATAAACAAATACAACCAGGTATAAATACATTTGTAAGACTTTTTTTCTGGCAGTTTATTTTGTACACTATTATTGAATTACTAATTCAATTTTCGACGGCCACTCACGACACTTGGAAGGGGACATGAGATGAGGGTAATTCGATTTCCTATCATTTGTGATGTCAATAAATTCAGACCCATAAATAAAATAACCTCCAGTCCACTTCTTCTTTAATGAGGACAGAACATCGACCCAACACTGTTCTTAACTGCCTCAACAGAGAATCATCATGTCTGCGCAGATCGCCATGACTCACACCAATGGAGCCTTCTCCATTATGTTCATCAATACTCTCTGACCATCAGGGGGTTTTCATTGGCTGATCTGAACTCTGCTCAGGTTGTGGGCGCAAAAGAGCTTCGCTGATAATTACGCGACACCTTCACGTCTCTAAGCACCGAAACGATGGAGGCGTAATAAATCCCACTTTCGCAGTTGCAACAAAGACAACAGTGTCAGGGAGATGTCAATTAATCATAATCTGCTCACCCGCTGAGTCACTTCTCTTTGACCTGGAGCTAACTGTGTGTTGTTTTTTTTTTAGAAAGTAACAGAATGTTCCCACACAAAGATTTGTGCCCCGTGGAGAAGAGTAGGCAGGGAAACAAGGGTAAAAACAAGGCTGAGGAAACTCAAGCAGGGGATGAAGCGAATGTGCACAAGCAATCTGCATTAAGATATGGAGCGGAGCCAATCTGAGGCTGCACCAACCCGACTCTTCCTGTCAAGGCAAGAAAGTAGGACTGAGGGCGGGAAAAAACTGAGCCTCGTGCAGGCAGATAAGGAGAGGATGGGGGAAAGGGGGGGAAAAAAAGGAGTGATGATGAGGGGAAAGGATAGAGCGAGAGTGACATGCCCCCTGCTGTGACTCACAGATAGAGGAGCAAGGGTCTTCATGCCTCAGAGAGAGCGGGAGATAAATGAGAGGCAGGATGAAAAGACAGAGACGGATGAGATGTGAGGGAAGTGGAAAGGGTTTGGCAGTTTCCCCGTGTGAGGACGAGGATGAGCAGGTAAAACGGGGGAGCAGAGACGGAATAGGGAAGTAGGTGAGATGTGCCGGGACCAAACATCTGTGCTGAGGAAAATGATGGGAATAATGAGGATCCTGCTGCGAGGCCCCCTCTTGCAACATGGCTGACCACTTTGACCTCGCGCTGTGGAAACAGGTTCCACTCATGTTTACTAAGTCGAGCCGGTTCTGAAGCAAACATTTCACCCTGGGCCGCGTCAAGCGAACAACTGATGACAGGCTGCAGATCTATCCCTAATACTGAGCTGCGCTTTGCAATTCAGCCTCTACTGAAAGAGAACTTGCAAATAAGAGCATCATCAATGCAATGAGATGATTGGTGCCGTCCAGCAAGAGAGGCACGGAGAGTTGGAATTAGAGTGTAGATGGAAAAAGATTGACATACGTACATGTCTATGAGTCGAGTGATGTATTAGTATGTGTTGTATATGGTAATCCAACCAAAAAGGAAGAAACACAAACGATGGGCATGTTTACGTGGAGGCCCATATTCTGATTCTGATGAGTAGCTGCTTGTTAAAGGGGATTGGACACGCCGGCGCTTTTTGAACGAGTAGAAACATCACAGGAAACATCCGAGGTATGATAGAGCCAATGTGAGGTTGAAATGAAGTTGATAAAACCTGCAAGTTCACAGGGTGGCCACTGGGGGCTGACTCCGGAAGCGAGTCAATCGGAGCTGAATGACAGCTGGGCCGACCTGGCAGGTACCGCGGGTGATGGAATGGACTATTTGATGACCAATACACAAAAAGTACATAGTAATTAGTATTGGTGTCCTTAGTGAAATACATAATGCTGATTCTCTGCCTCACACCTCCTCTGTCCCTCACTGGTTAAAGCCACATCACTGAGCCTGAGTTATATTTCCTTTTCCGACTCGGATATTGGACACTTCCATTCATTTGGACTCGGTACCACACACTCCATCTCTGCAGCAGAACCAATTTCAGGGCTGAAAATAGTCCCCCCGACAAATTCTTGCATCCATTTGAGTAACGATATGGAGGGAAGGAATGGGCTTGGGCGGCGAGCGAGAGACAGGCGGAAAGCAGAAGTTGGACTTTCCTGGGAGGACGTACTGAACAAAAAAAAAAAAGGGGGTTTGTTGACGTTAGAGAAGTAAGAAGGCTAAGTGGGCCGGTCCGTTAAGCGCTGCCATGACGACGTGAACATCAAACACTTCAGAATGTAAGCGGGCTGTGACTGAGATTATGAATGTCAATACATGAAGGAGGGATGCATTGGAATGTAAGTGTGTGTGTGCGAATGAATGGAAGCAGCTGCACTTTGTAGTACAAGCATGAAAGTCAATCTATATGTATATGTAGAGTATGTAGGTGTATGAGCTGGCAGAGCTGCACTGGCCTGCTGAGATTGGGTCATCAGATTTTCTGAATTCTACATTAATCCTGTTACCGCCGGTTTCTCCATCTGCAACTCATGCATATATTATAAAATGTCCCGAGATGCACTGCGCTCATTCAAGGACACCAGACGTATGGCGCACACAGCCCTACTGTGTATGTGCTTATATAAACTACTCTGACATATAAATAAGATGACGCATTCAAAATCTATCATTCCAGCCGACTCATTATCACGGCCATATTCACGCACAGCCCACTGGGACTGAACGGGGTGATCGTTGACAGGATGTTGACATTGTAAGGTGTAAGAAATGTCATTAGCAAGATTATTAATATCCGTGCAGTCCTTCAGTTGCCGTCTCCAAGGATGAACTGATTTCCCCCTCAACGTCGTCACCGAGGGTCGTCTCTTCAGGCTGACCTGACCTCGGAAAAGGCTCATATGCTCGAATGCTTTGAAAACAATGTACTACCTTGGCTTCTGACTATGTTAGATAACAGTAATATAGAGTCAAACAAAAGCACGAATCGTCTTCGAGCACCAGAAGTGTGTGGTGTTTATCTGCAGAGGTGCTGCTCTCTCTTTGTTATGTTGAGTGCTGGATGTTTCTGGGTGGCAACACTTGGACAGGTAAGTGCGGGTGGTTAGCCTCATTAGCTCGCACCAAACACAGCACTTCCACAACAGTGCAGCTCGCAGCGCATTGTTGCAAACACAGCGAGTCTTCCTGTGACTGCTCGCTCTCTCTATTACAGTGTTTGGGCTTTTTAGCTCTGTAGAACCTTCGTATAAACAACAAGGAAAGCACACAGTTGAGGTGCTATTTCCCCTTCAAAGACAAAGGCTGAGGAAAACAAAATAACACCTTATACTGGAGTATAGTGCGACGCGGGCGAGGCAATCATTCAGAACGAGGAGACAAAGCCGAGAAAAAGAATCTTCAAGAGAAGACAAAGCAGGAGAAAATACCATAATCAGGACACCCAATCTTCACATACATCATCACATAAATATGACATGGCCTAAATAAAAAGTGGGCGGGACAACAAACACACTGAGCTGAGAGATGAGGTCATGAACAACGTTATATTAAGGGGCAAAGATTGATCAAGCACACACAGAATAATCAACTTTTAATTCTAACAAGTGTGAAATTTAATTGGCGAGGATGGAGCAGCATTATGGGAATCAAGGGCAAGGGCAAGGGCAGGGATTGAGAACACACACACACACACACACACACACACACACACACACACCTTTCTCCCCTTTTTTGAGACTTGACTCGGTCATGGTCTCCTGAGTTAGAGGGAGGATTACAACATTAGCACTTGATTGCAGCAATTTCCTCACCCAATGAGGCGGCACAGTGTAATGCTATAATTAGTATTATACAAGAAGGCGCTAATGTTAGAGGCCTTGGATAGTTTGTCATGAGGGAGCATACGACCAAACACAAGGGCTGAAGTGAGGAAGTTGACCATTATGGATATATATATATATATATATATATATATGTATACATGAATGTAAGGTGCAAAGTGCTGTGATGGGTCATCAGACACCAATAAACCTTGTAAGTTCAGGTTCTTCAGGACAGTGGATGCATTACATTAAACTTGAAGGGTTGTCCAGATTGTCCGCACAAAATAAAAGGCCCATAAATCATACTGGCAATTTAAAACGACCTTTTTCTTTTACTTGTGAATTCAAACCTCCTCGGTGCTCCAGAGGATTTGGCAGCGACTCTTTGAACTGAGGCTCTGAGCTCTGAGGCTGGGTCATACGGAGAAATGTGACATCCTGTGTGAAATCTGCTTTGCCATTTTGGCAAGCGCTGAGAGAGCAATTTGTAAGATGAGTGGGAGAATGCAGTCAGTGAGATATGCAGTTAAATGTTTTTGTGTGGAAATGTCAGGGTGGGGAAATACAACATGAAAAGGAATATTGAAATTTTTTTTGTACAAAACAAATCTGAAATAAAATGAAAGCATCATAAATAATATCCACATTTGCAAGTCTAAAAACGTCATTTGTGATCAAGTGCGACAACAAGTCAGACTAAATTGAACACGTTGGTTTGCTATTTAGAAAAAAACGAGAGAAGCGCTATGGGTTACGTACATGTGCTTTGACTGTGTGGGCAAGTGCACCTGCTATTCTGGTTGACATCAGTTCAGCGGCGTGGAAAGGAAGGAGGCTGTGTGCGGTCAAATATAAATCAGCAGGAGTGATCAAATAAATTCGCTCATAGGCAGTCACCTCACTGTTCTCAGCGCAGCCGCCACAGCTGCACCCATCTCAACAATCTCAGCTCGACAAGACAATTCTCTCGTTGACTTCTTACCGACGGTAAAATCGCGTTCTGAGCACCGATAATTAAGAACGTGACAATTCAGTTTGACAGTATTTCAGTTGACTTTTACTTTATGTCATCACCTGCATTCTTCGCTCAAATGAGACACGACGGCATCATTAGCATAATTGGTTTTTAAAGTAGAGCCAGGGACGTCACCCGGAGCAAAGTGATGTGCGTTGCGTCTTGTCCCCTCATTTTCAGGCCGTCGGTGGCACGTGATTTAATGAGAGTCAACACAGCGGCCGGTCACACGTAATGACACTGCACTCTGCTGCGGCACTCCACAAAGCGCTGGGTGAAAGCGTATCAACAGATTTATCAACATATCCTGCTGCCTTGTGATGTGCTCTGTGGCTAAATGAACTGGAGGAAAGAATGCTCCTGCAGTGAAGAGCAGCAGTGAACAACACACACACACACACACACACACACACACACACTATAACAATCACTCATACTAATTCGCAGAGGAATGGAGTTTGATTTTTGCCATTTCTCACCCTGCTTTTAACATAATTCACAGGGTTTGTGTTCATTTACATGCCTCTACTGGGCAGGGGAGTGGGTTCCCATTCTCTCTGTAATATAAACACAACAATGCACCAATGCCTGAGGAAAAAAATACATTCCTGTAATAGTTTGAAGGTTCCGTGTGTAATACTTAAATGGAAATATTTCCATTGGTATTGGCAACAAGGGCATTCAAGTTTTCTGTGTATCATCACCAAAATGCATGAAATGATGGTTCCATCAGGCTAGAATGAGCCTTTGGTATTAGTGGGGTATTGCAAATGTGTCCCATCTGAGACTAGTAAATAATTATCATATCTTATTTAGCTGATTACAGTAGGAGAAAAGAATAACAGTCCAGACAATCACAAGATTAAAAACTAAGAATAAAAACAAAAGAGTAGAAAATAAATAAATAGATATCTTATTTTAAAAGCTGCAACATGGTTAAGGCAGTTTTTGGCTTTGGCACTGGGTAGAGCCTTAATTTTGATTGAATCAAATACTACATATATTTTTTACTTATTTGACTGCGGTTACTGTTTAACTGTACGGTTTTCATTTATTTGCTGATTTTTATTACATTACTCATTTTTAGGTCTTCCAACCTGATTGATGTAAATCTATATGTATTTTATGCTGCGTGGGTGCTGTGCATTTTATGTCTTTCTCTGAACAGCATATCTGAATCTATATGGTTGATTTAAACTGCAGTATAAATAAAGTTGAGTGCTAGTTTTATCAACACTACATGTTGAATCCTGCATAAATTCTGTTGCAGATTCCAGATTCAAGATCAACTACTGAGAAATGATAATGTCTCTAGTGACATTTTCAGTGATGGCCAATGCATGAGATAGAAAAGTGATATTCAGGGCAGTGAAGCTCAATATTCAAATGGATTCATGTATTTTTGTACATGAATTATTAACCAAGGCCGGTCTTTTCTCAAAGCTTCAATTAAAAAAAGGTGAGGAGAGTATGTGGCATGTTTACAAGTTCTGTGCAGACGATACTGAGGTGCCAGCAATACACTGATGTAATGGAGGTAGAGAACATTTCCTTTCAGTTACTCATGCTGAATGGATTATTTGATGAATAAATCGATCCACCTCTCCTGTTCAAAGTCCAATTAAATCAATCAGCCTGCCTGACAAGCTGCTAAATGTGAGAGAGCAGGGTTAAAGGTGAAGAAGGGTGGGCCATGAGATCTTCTTCCTCTCCTGGCCAACAATCAAAATCACAGTGATTGGTTGTAATGAGCTACACGGAGAGTAAAAAAAAAAAGAGGAAGCGCCACACTGCTAATTAAGATGCATTAGTATCAGGTTAAAAAGTGGGAGCTGTCAGGCCAGAGATCGATTATTATTATTATTACTGGAATCAGACTAATTAAGTGGTTATTAATTAAGTCCCAATAAATCCAAAGAACTGACGGGTAAAAACACCACACGTGGCGTTGGCTGCATCACGGTCTGATCTGCACAGCTGCAACGTAAACACAAAAACAGGCCGAGAGACGGAGGCGGACAGAATGAATCAAGCGTTCCCTGGGGTGCGCGCTCCTCACTTTAATATCTGGTAGCCTTTCATAACAGCGGGCTGCAGTCGTAATAAGATGCTGCCACGGAAGAGCGTCATCAGAGTGGTCACACTAATGATAGATGTGGTGTCGGAACTCGCAGTCAGACTCTCTCAAGGTACTTCACACACTCAAAGATGTCGGAATGTATTCTGCCTGATTTCTGTTTGGGTGGAAGATGAGCTTAAAGGTGCAGTGTGTACGATTTTTTGTCACTTCCATTGCGGGGCAAAATGCAACAAAACAAGGACATACTGACATTTTCATAACCACCTTTTTATATTGCCCTTAAATTAATTCATTAATGT
>JAFBJT010111253.1:0-35189 GCA_016785325.1 Chascanopsetta lugubris | reverse complement strand
AGACACACAGACACACAGACACCCACACACACACATCCACCACGCCTGCATCTCGCCTGGCACAGGCTGTTCTCGCATGTACCCACGCATTCCCCCAGTGACTCATCTAAAATAACACGGAGACATGTCAAAATACACACTAATACCCTCATGCAAACAAACAGCGAGGTCCAGCAGAAACAAACACTGGTCAGCGGACTCGGACTGTGGGGGCGTGAGAGTGTAGCGCCTGGAGACAACCCCCGCGCCCCCCCCCCCGGTCCCGTCGGCCGAGGCTGAGAATTGAACCCACAACCTCATGCGTTGGAGGCGCATGTTCGATAGCTGTACCCACCCAGACATTACATGAGGAGATTGGTGGGTTAAGTTCTTACACAGCCTCCTCTGATGACTGATCTGAAAACGGCTCCACTTCCTTTGGCCGTT
Organism: Chascanopsetta lugubris; assembly: GCA_016785325.1. Lineage (NCBI taxonomy): Eukaryota > Metazoa > Chordata > Actinopteri > Pleuronectiformes > Bothidae > Chascanopsetta > Chascanopsetta lugubris. The sequence goes on along the minus strand of JAFBJT010111253.1, from coordinate 34,763 downwards.
TCAGATCCGGCTCAAACCCCCAGGCTTCAAATCAGGAGGTGCAGTTCTGCTCAGAGAGCCGTCTTATCTTCTGCTGCGCTCCACCAGTCAGATCATGACCGGCTCTGCTGAGCGATCACATAAATAAATAAATTCATTTAAAAAAAAAAAATAGGAGAGAGAGCTGAACGCTGCCCTTGGGTTTCTGCACTCGCTCCTGTGGAGATGTGAGAAAAGTGCCTCTCTGGAGGAAGGCGGAGTCTGAGCAGGTTTCATGAGCCCTGAGGGAGAAGTTCAGCCTTTTGAGAAATGCATCCAAATTCCATTAGCATCAGGTGGAAACAACTCGCCTGTAACTCTCACATCAGCAAAGTTCATGAACAAACATGTGACATCTTGCTTGATTGAAGGTTCAGTGTACAGGATTTGGTGGCATCTAGTGGTAAACTGACATATTATATCAACACTAAAAATGTTATTTTCTTCTTCTTATCATTATTATTACTATTAAACAAAATTGCAAACACTTGTGACAGATTTTTAAATGTCAATTATCCTTTTTGTCAGATGTATTTTCTTCCTCCCCAAGACCTTGACTTGTTTTGAATTAATTGGTATTAATCTAACATTAGCAGCTACCCTCTTCATACAGGGATTCTTGGAGCAGGACAAAGCATTGCAGAACATGAGCAAACACAGGAGCTGGAGTGGTGGACAGTCAGAGGAAACCACAGTGTTTTACAAACATTTTCTGTGACGAAAAAAATAAAATGTATGAGCTCAAAAGTGAGTAAAATAGGTCTCTGCTGACATCCTGGGTTATCAAGGTCAGTACCTGCTCTTGATCCGACTAAGCTGCTACTTCCATCCCATAATATAATCCCATAAAAACCACTCAGACTGTGTCACAGTCACTCGCACGCATGTTTTTCCTCTTTTTATTCAGTGATAAATAATTTCCTATGATCATAGGCTTTATGTGTAGACATCCGATCAAGGCAAGAGACAAATTAGAGGGCACACGTCGCCACCATTAGAAAATAATAGCAGAAACAAAAACAATGAGGTAAGAAGTTCTCTTTTTTATACATCTGTGGTGCTTCTACTTCTGTTACCTATACTGTTGAATGCACAGTGCTTCCTAATACAGAAATCCCGCCTCTTGTGTCTGTACATTATTAAACAAAACATGTCATGGCACAATACCGAACCACCCAAAGACGGGGCACTGCAGAGAGGGGAGAGTTTAGCAGTTTACATCATCATCATCAGACCGAGAGTAAGAAAAGCAGGAAACAGAAATACAAAAACAAAACTCTTAAGACTTTGCAGCTGAACTTCCGTCACTGACTCAACACACGGACACACAATTTCGCTCTCTCTCTCTCTCTCTCTCTCTCTCTCACTCTCACACACACACACAAACACACCCTAGTAGAAACCGTCTGCCTGTGAGTAGCGTGTCACCATGTGACCATATGAACCTATGCGTGAAAAGTTCATCTGAAACCATCTTTCCGTTTGTTCAACGACAGATCTGATGCCCCTCGAAATTAGAAATCTTTTGGTTATGAATTGATCTCACGACCGGAGCAACTTCAATTAATTTAGATATTAATTAACCGATCGACAGAAAAGTAAGTCTTTAGTTTTTTCATTTTAGTCATTTTCAAGAAAAACAAAAAGATTACAGCTCCTCCATTATGAGGATTCGTCTTTGTAGTTCACACCAAAATCTGATACTTAATTTAGAATTATCATGTTTTTGTATTATGATTTGTATCTAACTAATCCAGTAGTAGTTGTCTTAAGATACATATCTATGTTGCAAACAAAAACAGAAAACCGCTAATCAAGCAAAGTTGAAAGTGTGACCATCAAAACTAGAACCATGACATCATAATAGTTTTGTTCTTATGAGCCTTCAGCTTTTCCAATCGATTATATTTACGTCAGAGTTTTTCCAAAAGCTAGTTGTAGATTAGTTTTGTACTGATGTGACTACTGCTCTTTTCTAAAAACTATTTAAATGTATAGTTGCTATAGGACAAAAAAACCAGAGAGAGCCTTTCACACCTGATATTAGTTAAATATTTCTAAATTTGGGGCAGTGGGTGAAATAAAAGCTTATCTGAATACAACATCTTGAGCAGGCAAATCAATTATCATCGTTAAACCAAAGTAAATAATGGGCAGACCAAGTATTGACAGTGTAGTTGTTGTTGTGAGTGTGTGTGTATGTGTGTGTGTGTGTAAATGTGCATTAGCGTGTTTGTGTGTGTTACATTCACAGGCCTTGAGAAGCAGCACACTGAGGCACAGCCCCGTGCACGGACCTGACCTGCAGTCCCAAGTGCCTTCACCGTTTCTACAAAACAACACACAAAGAAACAAAAAGAAGGAAAGAAAAGCTCCTGGCTCAGCTCTTTCTTGACCGACGTGAAAGGAGAATACCATCAATCCTTAAACTCCGTTTATCACTTCTCACGCACCAAAAATAAAAAAATCAATACTGTCTGTTATGACGCCAAGTTCACCGAAAGGGATGTTTGACCGACACTTCGATGATGACTGTGCTTGTGGTGTGAACGTAGCTACAAATACAGCAGGTGTGTTTATAACCGGGCGATTCTTCTTTAAATTCACAGTCTAATACTTATTGGCAAAAGTTGGGTCATCGGTGTTGAGGGTTGAGCCGTCATTGAAAGGTTATTGCGGTCCGTATAAATAATTACGCATTGGTTTTACATTGAGTGGCATTCTCCTTTATGATGCTCCACTTCCCGTTCTGTTGTCTGAGGTCACCCCCCCCCCCCCCCCCCCCCCCCTTTTTGAGCGCCCCCCCCCCCCCCCCCCCGTTACCACCTGCTCCAGAGTTGGAGCTGGCTGGAGACGGAAAAAATAGAGGGGGCACACCTGCTCTCACACAGCTGGGAAGACAGCTGCTCCCCCCCGCCACCCCCCAACCCCCCGGCCCCCCACCCCCACACCTGGGGCCGTGTGATGCAACAGGCAGGAATAAACCTGCGCTGATGCCAAGTGGGCAGAACCCCCTCCCCATAAATACCCCTTGATTTGAGTTCAGTGAATCTGGAATACACTCAACCTGCTTCAGTGGAAAGGTGACAGCGGCGGTGAAAGAGGGAAGAATAAAGAAAAGAAGACAAAATGTACAATGACAGAAGAATCACACAACTGAAATAGATGAGAGGAGCCACAAATAGCAACGAGAGCGGCCGTGACGGTGCAGATGTGTGCTGAGGGTGGCAGCGGGCAGGGTGTGTGTGTGTGTGTGTGTGTGTGTGTGTGTGTGTGTGTGTGTGTGTGTGTGCGATGGGGGGGGGGGCAGTCGGGAGTCAAGTCGAGGAGTGGCTGTAGTGGTCCTCTAGAAATGTGCGCCAGCATTGTGGCAGCAGTTGCCATGACGACGGCACATTAAGCACCCTTTTCCGACAGAACAAGAACAGAGACACGGCCATATTTTAAATCAGCAGTGGCAGGGAGCTGCGACAGCCTGAGCTGCCCTCTGCCCCCCCCCCCCCCCCCCCCCCCCCCCCCCCCCCCCCCCCCCCCCCCCCCCCCCCCCCCCCCCCCCTGAGCTGCCCTCTGCCCCCCCCCCACCCCCCACCCCACCCCAACCCCTTCCCCCCCTCTCTCTCCTCCACCCCTTTGTGCCCACATCCCCCCCTCTAGTGTTTTGTTCGTTTGTTTTCATCTTAGGGTCGTTAGGTACTCCATGGTGCTGCGGTCCCTCGACACATAAGCGGACAATTCCCTGTTTTGGGGGGCTTCTGGCCACAGTTTGTTGTTGAGTTTCAGTCACTGAGTGTTTTTGCAAATCCCGCTAAGTTTGCTGCGGCCTCTCGTGTCCATGGAGAGGCAGACACATAGTTCGAGTCCTCAGCCTGGGAGGCAAACTTTGCCAGCAAACAGCAGTCCCACTATGGTGAAGAAGATGGAGAGGACGAATAGCACGTACGAGGAGCCCACCACCGTGTTGTTGGGCAGCTTGTAAGGCTGACCGCCCACCTCGTTGATATAGAAGCCTATAGGGAAGATGAGCGCCGCCATACAGAAAAGGATCACTGGAGGAGGAGAGAGCATCAGAGACAAATGTTAGTTTGTTGTTGAGACTCAAGGATGATTCTGTACAAACAACTATACACCTCTGACACATAAGGCATACGCATGCACATGGGTATATAGTAGGAACAAATGAAGATTTTGTCCTCAATGTTGATGACAGGAGCTGGATAAATGGGCAAGTGTGGGGATTCGATCGGGGCCGAAATGTGACGGCGAGACGACTGGGTCATGGCAGGTCTGCGAAACAGTGGTGAACCGGGGACAGGGGCCTGGGCGGCCAAGGCTCACTGATGCACGTGGGGAGCAAAGGCTGTTCAGGGTGGTCCGATCCAACAGACGAGCTACTGTGGCTGAAATTGCTACAGAAGTTAATGCAACGGCATTGAGGAGAAATCCATGATATAATATGCACGCAAAGAAATGCAACACAATGGCTCGCTCTATCTGCGATACACTTAGAATATGAATGTAAACGTATACACACAGTATATACATATATATATATATATTTATATAGAATGACCAGGTAGTTAACTCCTGATTTCCTGAGTGGCCTGTTTCAAGTGAAAACTGGCAGCTGTTAAATCTGTATGAAACCCAGCGGGATCAATTAGATGAGTGTGCTGACCACATGCGGAGACTCACTGCAGTCATGATAGACGGTGCTCTAAAAAAGACCAAGTTGTGACGTACTCAGTGTGTGTCTGGTATGTAGGGGGGGGGTGAAGTGCTTACAATATCAGGGACGGGATAACAAAGTGAGCACTAATTAAAAGGCCTTTTGGTTGAAGACATTATTTCTAAAAAAAGGTTCAAGTTCAGCCACGAGTCCCGTTATGTAACGCTCGGTGACGTTAAACGGTTTGCAGTGAGATTTCTGTGAATCAGAGGGAGAAAAGCTTGGCTGAATTAAAAATAGCTCCTGTTTTTCGACTGAGCGGCAAAAATCGATATTCATTCTGCTTCAGAGCAACGCTGAGTCCCGGCTCATTTGCAGCAGTGGACATGCAGCAGACGAAGAAGCTGTGTGATGTGTCATGTTGTGAGCGTGTGCTACATAAACTCTAAAGAAGTTACACAAAGTGTGACAACTAAACTCTTTGAAGCTCACTGCGGCTGCGTGGAATTATTTTGGTCGCACAAAATACTGTGTGTCATACATTTGGTGACAGCTCCTGGGCTATTGTTAGCTATCGCCTATTTTTATCCATCATGCAGAGCTGCCCGGTACCTGAGGGACGCTTCCTCCCGGTCTCACACGTCTTAGGGACGTCGAAATGCACAGTTTTGTTTCTGATTCAGCCAATAGACTCTGCCGTGGCACATTCATCTAGATGCAGGGCAGAAGAGACATTTTTCTCTGTGTCTTGCGGCTGTTAATCTGGCAATCAATATCTATAATTCAGACCGGGGATTAAATATTTCACAAGGGGTGGGTGATGAGGATAAGATCCTCTGTAGCGGTGAGGAAAGGGAGGTTTGTCAGATTTCATTTTGACCGATCCAGCAATGTTAATTTTTGGCAAAGCAGAGCGTTTTGTTAAAGGTTTATGTCTAACAAAGGCTACCTTATAAAACAATAATATGTGACCTGTAGCATGGAGACATCAATTGTGTTAAAAAATATCCTGGATTTGGATTCCTGGTCTCATACCTAATGGTACAGTATGCATGATTTGTCGGTGGCACGCACACGTGCACACACAATTTTGGCGAACTAGCAGCAATAACCTGCCTAAACGCTGCCACTTTGTTTCCTGCCGACTAATCCGCCCTTTATCAAGTAAATCAAACACTTACGCACGTACATACAAAATGAATGCATATGAAGTCAGAAAAATGAAAACCAAATCCTTCTTGTGCCGTTACTGTTGATGTATTGCTGATGTATGTAATGTGTTTTATTTATTACTCAACCCGCACTCCACCCCCTACACCTTGGGGGAAATGATGCTGCGGTGTGTTTTCGGCCTGACAGAGGCAGGACTGTGCTGGTCATACAAAGCTGTCCATTCAGGTGCCAGTGGCCTGAAGCCACTTTCACAAGAGACAGCCCACCTCCTCTACATCACCTGCTTGCCCCGAATGAACCAACCATCCCGTTCCTCCCATTTTCCTTTACTCCCAGTCTCTTCCCATCCAGGTTTGTCCTGCTCTCGAACACTAGCTCCCTGAGCAGCTTTTGACCTCTTCATGATTCACTCCATGTCTTTTATTTACCTTCTTAAGCCGCCATTCACCCAAGTCTCGGTTCGAATACTGTCAGTGCCATGTGTCGTTCATGAGCATTGCATTCCTCTATCGCTTTATTCTGATCAGTCTTGCTGTCACCACCATGCTATTCTTCAGCAGTCACCAGGTGATGAGAACCTCCGTTATATCCAATGATCAGGCATAACATGATGCCCAGTTGCCTAATAGACACAATGTTATGCCTGATTGGTGGAGTTAAGCGTGGAGCTCTAACAGGAGATTTTCGGACTCATCAGACCACAGCAATGTTTCCCTCAAACTCTCAAGGGCCATTTAAAACATTGCACAGCAAACACCAATTTGACCACAACTTCTGACTCAAAGTGACTTTTATCTCACCACTCTTCAACCAAGGCCTGGTGGATGGAGTGATGCTGGGATTGTAGTCCTACTTGCAGTGTCACCCATCTCTGCAGAAGCTTAGTCAGAGAGGCTGCTGGGTTCATATATTTCTATACAAGTCCACTTTACCCTCCAACAATCGTCATCAAGCATAAACCAGTTTAAAGGACAAGACCCGGCTGAAAACAGCTCATAGCTGTCATGGCAACACCTTTGTTTCCCATTGAGTGAAATCTTTACTGTTTGTGAGAAAGCTTTGAGCTGGACGGAAATGGTGTGGAGGACGTTGTGAAATGGTGATTCACTGGATATTTGAAAGTGATTAAGAGGGACAGCTAATTGTGAATCTGCGATTGTCCTGGCACACAAAAGGAAGATTGGATGCTTGTTCATATCCGAAGGCAACTTCTCCAACAAAGAAGTCACAGTGTCGTGGAAAATGCACCAAGCTTTGAAACAATAAAACAGTGCAGAGCATTGTGGCTTCACATGCCGCTGTCCCATATGTACGAGTGTGCTTGAGGCCATCTAGACCGTTGACTAACCAATCAAACTCCACCTCCCACACGTCTTTGCAAAAACCAGCCCAACCGCAGAGTACAAGAGGGATACGGAGTTATAATCGGTGCTGGAAGCACATCTATGCAGTGTTTGGGGGAAAAAGACACAGCAAGCAGCCATGTTCAAGGTAAAGAGGAACAGAAAACACTTTGGCACATAAGCCACCCACTCAGCTACCACACAATGCGCTTGACTTCAGCTTTAGGGAGCAAGAAGAGCTGTCGAGCTCACTTTCATGAACCCAACGACACCAGTACACGTATACATTTATCAACACTTCTGAATTAGTAGCGAATTAAAATCGAGGAACATTTTTCAACTTAATGTCACAGCTACCTTGCACACAGAGTAGACCATGCACACGGACATTGTAATGTTGTCAAAGTGCGGTGAGCTAGGAAAGTGAGAAGGCTCTGGGTGAAATGTGCTGACACCGAGTCGAGTAAAGCACAACTGGTTGCAGTGTGAATGTCGGTGTCTTGTTCACTTACTGCCTGTGAAGGCGATCCAGCGGGCGTATTTGGTGGCTTCTCGGCGCCAGTGTGATGCCACCAGCAGTCCACAGGTGACTGTGAGGGAGATGATGCCCATGATGATGAAGAAAAGGGTTGTGACCCATTCCGGGGGCAGCCGCGGCGGGATGCAGGTCCGGTCTCGTCCGTGGATGGTCTGACATTGCCGGACTAGGCCAACTGTGAGGGCACCTGCAGAGAAAGAGAGAATGGGCGTTGATGATACCCGTATATTAAATCTATCGAAGGATTAGAGAAAGCGTATTTATAGAAATAAATCTACAATGAATATTAAAGACAAACAGGAAGGCTGTGATGATTCTGTGCCTCAATTAATGACACAGTCCACAGAGGGACGACCACAGAGCTGCAGCTTGTCTCCTGCAAAGTGAAGGAGGCGGCATGGAAGCCACAGAGATTGCTTCTTTAATTTGTCGCCACTTCAGTGCTCTGCAACAGGCGCTGGGGACTGGCTTTCTTCACACTGGTGGGCCCAATTAAGCCAGTGGCCAACATTTTCTTTTGCGCTTCAGTGCTCGAGAAGAGGATGCCAGGACTCAATGAGTCAATCCTGCCAATTACTGATGCTATCCCACGCAGGTACGACACTTCACAGCAGCTCTGAAGAGTCAATAAGCTCTATGAAAATACAACAGCAATAACCATCAACCATCTTCCACTCGTTCTGTCTAAAAACTTTAAAAGGGTCAATTACATCTGCTTTCAGAAAACGATGTGATGATTTTTCATGTTTTTCCCTTTCTTATCCAACTCTCATCAGACAAATGGATTAAAGAGAGGGCCTGTGCAAGAGCCAGAGCGTTAAAGCCAGCAGTCTGAGCAAGAATCTGCCCCGGTGGTGCAGCCACTCTGGAGAGAAGCAATTCAATTAGAGCACATCCTCAAGGGGAGTTTCTACCTGACTAAGCAGAACAACATCTCATCACTCTGGACTCTGCTGATCTCAGATCTCTGAGGTAGGAAAGATGGGGGACGATGAGCGGCAGAGTGCATAGGATAGGAAGTTTAAACTTGGAAAATGAGCAGGGCTATCGATGCGAGGGGATTCATTAATAGACACCTGGATGACGCCTGCAGATGTAAACATCGGCTTTGACACTTTCCACATGTCAAAAGGGAACGGGAGACTGTTCAGTGCGGTGGCGAATCATGAGGTAATGCATTTCCATAAGCACCCATTGCTGCAAGGTTGCTTTGTAGTACAAATAATAAAACAAGGTCATTGCATAACCCAACTATAACTCTGATGTCACTCCAAGCTTGCGAGAAGAAAGAACATAAACAGTGTTTCAATGTCACTGATGTTTTGAATTGAAAATAAACCAAATCAACCTGAATATTCAACGAGAACTTCCCCGACCCATGTCACACCCTTCTAGCAACTTCCATGGAAATTGGTTAAGTTGTTTTTGCATCAATCTGCTTGACAACAGACAAAATGAGGCCAAAGATAGAACCTTCTTGGTGAACAATAATTGTATCACATTCATTTAAAGGGCAGCCTGTGTAAAAGACGTCATCAAGTTTCAACAATGGCTCAGTAGGTGGGCGGTCTGGTGCATGAGAAAAGTAGACAAGAGCGAATTACTGAGGAGAGATCATCACAAAATCAGACAATTTATGAGCCAATGGCTATAATCTTTAGATTTTCAAACAATGTACTTTACTTGTTAATAACACCAGAGTCCAAACCCCATGGAAAAGAAAGCCAAGCTTCTGACAGAGACGTGGTGGTGTTGCCCTGGAGGCGCGGTGGGCTGTGCAGGTTGACCAAAGGAAATCCTGTCCCTTTGAATAACACCCAGCAGAAGCACGCTGTGCTTTTACAGTAACAACCAAACACAAACTCAGCCTTTCCAAACCCACACAAATATCAGTGGTTCAACAGACGTGTCTTGGAACTTGGAGCTGTTTGACAGTATGTAATCCATATGAGTTGCAGAACTGACATGTTTACATTTCCTGTTACAGGCAGAAAAAAAAAGCTACACACGGAACACTCTTATTACGGACGAGTTTTCTGTTATTTCTGTATTATTGTTTGTGGTAGTTTGGCTCTCCTCGTTAAGACAAAGTAACAAAAGATGCCACCTGGTTGACCCACACGCTCTCTCAGTGGTATGTTCCTACAGGCAGTGCAAAAAAGACCTTGAACAAATCAAAGAACAGGAGGTGGGCGAAGTTAAGAAAACAGGGATTGATGATAGAAACAGCTGGGTAGGTACAGTTTGATAGCTCAGCTAATGGCAATGGTTTATGGACGTTTCCCTTGGATGCTCTGCCCTCCTGCCGTTTCACTGGCTCTTTGTGGATTACAACTGGCAGGTACATGCCTCTTTCCCACTGGTTTATCTCCTTTTTAATTGGTTCAGCCAAGTTCAAAAATGTTGATGTGAAAAGATGTCCGTTGTGACTCACGGATCCAGCCAACGATCAAAGGAAGCAGGTGCAGAGACACAGTTCAGTTGGGTCACTTTGATGATACATGGGGAAATAGTTAGCATTGGGAAATTACTCCAAGACAAGCAATAATCAAACCACACACCAGAGTATGACCGACACTACCTCATTCAGACCTTAGGAAGACAAAAAGGTAATTGTGGGATTGGTTGGGGTGGGGTGGGGGGGGTCTAAGTTGTAGGTACCATACCCTGAAAACGCAACTGATGCCTTCTAGTCTAAATCACTGCTTCCTGTCACATCATTCTGCTCTGTGAAAAGGGAATGCACGGTCTTATTTACTGACAAACTCAATTTTCTTCTCTATTTGGAAGCCTGGCTCACTTTAACACCCTCATCAAGCCATTACCCTGCAGTCACAGCTTTATGCTTTGCCGCGATCAAAATACTCCTCGCACCACATCTGCAAATTGAGAGGAAATGAAGTCTATGTCTGCTCATTTCCAGCATGGTGATGCTGTCATTAGGGGAGCAGAGGGGGTGCTGCTGTTTGTACGCTCTGACGGATGAGTCAACCAGGCCTCTGAACTTCAGTGGGCGGTAACAACAGCTGCTTGTTCTGCTGCTGCAGCAGCAGCAGCAGCAGCTCAAGGCTTTTACGGCGCCCACTTGCATTGTAGGGGCACCGGAGCAAAGCTCTACTTGGTCCAAAGTGGCACAACAAACCTGGTGGACATACTCCAACAGAAATGAGGCACAAACACAGACTGACAACACTGACTATTTAAACTGAGAACTTCCAGTGTTCCAACACCAAACAACCAAAGAGTTCATACCTGCTGTACTACAAACATGATGGCAACAATGACATTTTACACATAAGCCTTCAGCTATCATTAAAAATTAAAGGGTGTTCAGTTCAGTTCAGTTTGTCCATTCTGGGCTACTGTGGAAACATGGTAGTACAAAATGGCCCAAAACCAAAATGATTCTAGCTGTTAGTAGAATTGACTTTCGGTTCTGAACAGGCACAGTGGTTTCTGTCCTTGCCCGTTGGTGGAACCGGCTGAAGTGAGGTCCAAACTGCTGGCTCTGCAGGTGTGGAAGTCAATAATATGTATATGTTGGGCCTGGTTTCAGTTGTTTGTATCAATGACACAGTGTGTCCTTGTGCTTTGAAAGAGGACACCAAAACAAACACAACTTACTATTATCCCGTTTCCTTCTCTGTTCAACTCTTACATTTTCTCAGACAACATTAACAGTAACCGTTCCTGAGTGGTGGTGATGATAAATAGCAATTTTTAGCAAAACATATTTTCCGGTTCTTATTTTCAGTGACTCACTTTTTCACACATCTTGAATCAAGTCCATAAGTGAGGTATGAATCAAATATTTACTGGCTATTCAATGCAAACTCACAAAGATGGAAAAGGCATTTCCAAATGCAGGCTCGTCCATTCTTAAAGCGTCTTGGGTACATTTGCTGTACATCTTCATTTTCATGTGACAAAGAACTGTTAGAATACAGCCAAATCTCCAAAATCACATTTGAATGCCAGGGAGTAGATGGTGTAGGAGTTTTTTTTTTTACAGCACTAAAACTCTGGCACCAACAGAATCCGCAGTGGGATGTGAGAGGTGATGCAGCTCCACTGGGCTAAATGAACGATCTATATGAATATGAAAGATATCTACAGGTTCGTCCTTTTTTGGGACAATCCATTACATCACACACACAGAACAATCAACAAACAGTTTAGCCACATTTAATTTACAGCAACTGTCAGGCTGTGAATGGGGCTACTTTACAGCGCTGTGCATTTCAAATCCCTGTATCATTACCTATATATGTTAGTCTGACTTGAAACTATAGAATGATTTCAGTCCAACTCATGTGTATTTGAAACGCTTTTTCTCCAGCACTATATAAACATACCACATATTGATCTTGTACTACTATAAAGCAGCAATATAGATCACAGTCTGACTGACTCATCACATGCTAGGGGACAGCTCTACTGAGCAGCATGTACTTAGGGGCAATAAATATCCACTGTCCAATGTCCGATAATTCACAACCAGTGACAATAGGATGATAAAGTGGATTCAAATGGAAAAGGGTATTTATTCATGGCTAAAGAGATCGGTTGCCTTAAAAGGACAGTGACTTACTATCACTTTGGCACCGTCAACAATAGACTTAGTTTCAGTTAGTGGCTCTTTGCAGTTGATTCAGTGAAATGTGATCTTTGACGAGTCAGTGCAAGTACTTCAATAAGACACATTGAGATTTTTACTTCGTTCCGAAGGCTGTTGACTTGGAAATGGTTTACTGGCACAAGACTGAGAGGTTTAGAATTATGGATGAAATGGGGTTATTTCATGTAAGGGTCTCTTGAAGAAATTGTATGTTTTAGTGAAAACCTGCATAAAGAGATGCTTGTTGAAACTATGTTACTGACCTTAGATGAAGGAGCATTATGAAAGAGAGACGGTGCTTGGGAGTGATTTAGCGTTTTTAACATTGTGTTTGCATACAGGGGAGCGCTTCAGAAGTTATTCGGGCTGTAGAAAAAATGCCATAAGCCGTGGGAACAAGTATTTGTAGGAGGGGTTGTCATTGACAGAGCTGCTGATAGTCACAGCTTTGCTGTAACAAAGGCTTTGTCTTGAAACTTCCAGCACAGGAAATCAACTTCAGGAGGTTACTCCCTGAGGATATCACACTGACGTGAGGACATTGTCATAGAGCAACATGGTTTCTCTCGAGCATGGAGTGTAGTTAGTACTTCTTCTTCTTCATGAGTGCAATTCCTGCAGAGGTTTTGTCTTGGTCAAAGGTCCGCTTCCAGTCGGCAGTCATCTTTGCTAAAGATCTGCACTGTTCCCTTTTCTTATGCTCACTTAACTAAAAAGCTTTGATCAAATCACTTGACTACAATAGGAGCCAAGAAAACCACCCACTCCCACAGCAAAGTCAGCGTTTATTGATGCTAACTGCCCAGGAAAACACGTCTGTTCCTCTTTGCCCCGACTACAAAGACCACATTCTGAGCTCCTGCAGGAACTACTGGTCAGCTGAATGGTGATAATACAAAATGATGAGTAATCGCTGGCTTTTTTTATTTTATAATAGTTTTGAACCAGTAGGATGAAATAGTGCAGATAAACTAGTGTAATATGTCAACAAACAATAAAGGTCACAATGATTATTCCACTTAGTGCAGGGAAATGAGGCCGTTGCTACACTTAGGTCCATAAAGCAGTCGTAGTCAGCTCCTTTATGTGGAAGAGTCCAAATTGAAGAAATCCATCTTGATGATGCGATCATAAGAGGACGGGTCTAAAGGTGTAAAACACATTGGAGATCATTCAGAACTCCTCCAGAGGTTTATTGCAGATGCATCATGGGCCACAGTGAAGAGCCACCTACTCATCAGACGTCCTCTGACCCACAGCACTTTCACTGATAGTTTCCCTTTCTCAGAGTGACTTGTGACACAACTGTAATACTGACCGACACTTATTGATTTTCGTATCTCTCATCTCTCGTTGAATACAGTGAATTCAAAGTCAACATTGCACAAGATGCTGGTGTTTTCACCCTCGACCTTTTTGAATCGACCCTTTTAAATAGAATGATCCATTCCTTTTCCAGTTGACTGAGTAATCCAAAGCCACGGCAGGAAAACATCCATTCTAATTATGCCTTTGAAGGAAAGAAACAATGAATCAAGAGAGAGATATCTGCCTCTCTGCACTGTACAAGATGGAAATGGTCAAACTGTTTACAGTTTCACCTGCAAAAGAAATGCCTGGCACATTCTGGAAATGATGCAGGGGAAGAAAAGGTGTGAAGGAGATGTGTGTCAGTGGTCTGTCACATCCACGTCTTATGAAACCATCCCTGACAAGTCGCATCAGTCATCAAAGACAAGTGTGAAACCTGCGAGTGGAAGTGAGTAGTGAGACAGAGGGGTGGAGGCTGGTCACTATGCAACACCCACACACTCACTGCAACAATGCAGTTTAAATATAGTGCGAGGTTCAGCTTTTGCTATGTGCAGGTAAAGAGCTGTGGATCGCAACATTCAGTTACCATGGTATCATTTTGTAGCTGCAATGGACTGGTTTCAGGTGATGCAACATTAAAATTTGAATGGAATTACTTCAATTTCTAAATGACGAAAATAAATACAATCCTGATGTTTCAGAGTGCAGAACCACAGGAATGTATTCGTGTGAAGCAGGTCTCCTTTGTGGTGGTTGCCATGTTTATATGGTGGTCAAGAATGGTCAGCCTCAACACCTTTCGAGTATTCATGATAACTCAAAGCTACCGTGGGTTCTCATACGTGTTTGGGAGGGAAAGGTTAAGGTGAGGAGAACTCAACTGAACTACACACAGTGCACTTATAACCCAGGGAAGGGTTTGCAGTTTTCCAGTTTCACTTCAAATTAAAAATACCCTCATTTGCTTTGAGTGTCCACATAATACATTATAAACACTCCGCATTCGGTTGTGCTCTTACAGTTTTGATGTGTATTGTTGGATGATGAACCATCCCTGACCCACTTACTAAGCTGTCATCCTGCAGAGGGAACAAAGAAGAGCAGCTGTCTATCAATAGCCTGGATTTGACACAAATAAACAGAGGACCACCAACATGTGCACGAATCCAAATTCAACAGGGACCAGTTCAAATACAAGATGTGGCTTCTCCAGTGATTCCAGATTCGATCAGTCACACTTGGGCCATGTCAAAGATCAATTTACAAGCACAACCCGGAGCCACTGTCACATTTTGTGCTAAAACATGGGTATTGTGATTCCACTGAGACAGTTTCAAAACAAAAAGGCTATAGCTCTAGATGTTTGCCCTTCATAACTGCGAGCTGTAGGAGTGATGTTTTAGAATATTTATTACTTGGCAAAACGGTTGGCAGTTACTTTCCCTGTGATTGATTGTTTGACGAACCACTTCAAGCCACCGTACTATACTAATTTATCTCAGCTCCATAAACAAATGTGCAGTGGTCAAGATTTAGGTGACATTATTTCCATTTCTATTGCCCGAAAAGGAATATGAACACATGATGCAAATGATTTCAAATGTATATTTACTGTAATTTACTTAAGGGCCCTGTCTTACAGCAGAAGAAGCTCCTCCTCTCTTGTGCAGGTGGCCATGTTGGACCACAATGTTTTCCCAACGTGCCTGGAGGGAAATTTCGAGTAAGGGGAGGGGCTCTGGGCCACAACATCCACCTTCACCTGGAGATGACACTAAATCCTACACACAGTACCTTTAAGGAATCACTGCCTCTTATCTCTCTTTGGGGCCGTGCTTGATCGTGAATTCACCGAATCAACTATTTAAGGGCATCACTTTAAGATCTGGTGGGACTGTTTTTGTTGTGTAAACAAAGAGACAGGGCCGTTGATCTCCAGTCCCTTGGAAACAACAATTAAGCTAAAGTTCAGAGCTACAACAGATACCAACACTTGTAAAAAGGTGAGGGTGTGTAAGTGGTCTCGGTGTCGTGGCTTGGTCAGCAATATCAAGTGACACAAACACTCTCTGCTGAGAGGGGCAACAGCCGTGGCTGCAGATGAGACCCTCCACAGACAAAGGGACTCACACCGGATCTGTGATGTGAAGATAATCTGCTACCATGTAACGAGTCACTCACACTCCAACGCATATAACAACAACAACAACAACAGTAGTTACAGCACCAGTGGTGGTGATGGTCTGCTTTGTTTACCTGCTGATTCACCAGTGTTGATCCAGTCTGGGTTTGCAATGCTGGCTATTGCAAATATATCCGCTGCCAGAAACAGGCAGCCTGAAATGATGGTCAGTTTATCCATATCGCCAGCTGAAGAAGCAGTGAACGACCGGGGAAGGGAGGGCAGGGGGGAGTGGAGGAGGGAGGTTTTTTACCGCCGAAATCTGGAGCCAAGGTTCACGTCTTTGTTACATTGGTCGGGGGGGGGGGGGGGGGGGGGGGGGGGGGGGGGGGGGGGGGGTGTAGCAAAATGTGGCGGTCGCTGTCCAAATGTGACCCCGGGTGTTGAGAGACACGGCTGGGCTGTTATCTGTCCAACCTCGCCCCCTTCAGCGGGAGCCCGCTGTTGTGGTTCCGCTGTGCATTTCGCAGCAACGCTAGCTCCTCCGCGTCAAACCAGCGAGAGCCTCCGGCTACAAACGGCTCAAATGCGGGACACAAAAGCATCACATCTCAGAGAGCCCGTCGTCGTCCAGTCGGGGGGGAAACAATGGCTCGCTCTGTGCCTCGGCGCCGGGTCTTTGAACCGCTTGTGTCGCCTTTCGTATCCGTTTAGCAGCAGCAGCAGCAGGCGCCGCAGCGACAGCAGCATCGGGCACAGCTGCGGCTAGCGGGCAAGCTAGCTAGCTACTTCACCGATTCGGGCTCGTAGTGTCGAGGAGCTGCGGCCCAGAAGCTGCTCGGCGGCCCAAACCTCGGCCGCGGCGCTCGCATTTCACACGCGAAAAAAGTCACGGGGAAGCAGAAGCGGTTCCCTCCTCGCCTCGTCCTTGTCCGCGTTGTGTCGAGCGAAGGTCTAACAACGTTACCCGTCAGGAAAACGAGAGCCCATCACCGTGCCTCCCGTCCTCCCTCTCCGCTGGAATAGCATCTGGGTACCGTTAGCCAGCCAGCTTCACCTCCTCCTCTTCCTCCTCCGAGCACCTTTCCCCCCCCCCCCCAACAACGTTACCCGTCAGGAAAACGAGAGCCCATCACCGTGCCTCCCGTCCTCCCTCTCCGCTGGAATAGCATCTGGGTACCGTTAGCCAGCCAGCTTCACCTCCTCCTCTTCCTCCTCCGAGCACCTTTCCCCCCCCACCCACCCACCCACCCCAACTTGGTCTCCGGTCCGAGAGAGACGGGGCACGAGCTGCGCACTTCGGCCCAAAGTGAGCGGCGTACGACCCGGTGAGACGGCGGCGTGTATTGTTGTGCTCCTCAGCCGTTTGCCCACCGTTAGCTCAGCCTCC
The DNA here is from genome assembly GCA_016785325.1 of Chascanopsetta lugubris. Lineage (NCBI taxonomy): Eukaryota > Metazoa > Chordata > Actinopteri > Pleuronectiformes > Bothidae > Chascanopsetta > Chascanopsetta lugubris. Next base: position 17,581 of record JAFBJT010111253.1, on the reverse strand, counting down.
TTTTCTGCCAAATGACATCAGGCGAACACCCCCACGCAGCGCAGCCAGCTAGCACGCACGAGCGCGCGCGCGCGCACGCACGTACGTACACACACAACGTACGTTGAGGGGCTGGGGGTGTTCACTCCTCGCGATATTACGTTATGAAAAGAAGAACAGGGGGTCGGTTTGTCCTCAGTCAACCTGTTAGTGTCAAATAACTGTCAAAGGGTGAGTCACTGTGAAGGAGCAACATGCTGGGGTCAATGTTGTCAGCAAAACACGATACATCATGGAAAGCATGCCACAAGGAGACACATACAAATAATGAGGATGTTATACACGTGGATAAGGCATTTCAAAATGTACTAAAAGCTCTCAAATAAAATGCATATTCAAAATAAAAAATATTTGGAAAAAACTACACAAGATCAAAACAAGTAAACATATGTGACCAAAAAAATGATACAATTCACAAAAACACACAACTAAATAGACCATGATGCAAAAAAATGATCGTGGAGAATATTTCTTCTGAAAGTTTGTACATTGTTGCCATTCACTCATGTAAAAGATGATGACATTTTGATAAAGTTTTTGGTACAATTTATTTTGCACCTCAGGGTGATAAAGTTGATGTAGTAACCACCAAAATCCTGTAGGGGTGCACTTTTATGGTCAAATCAACAGGATTCTATTACAATAACTTACTCTGCTCATGCAATTGCCACAAATACCCACTATTATAACAGGATCTTGATTATGTGAGTCAATGAAAATTGCATCTTCTAAGTACAGTTATAAAGGTCCAATGGGTATGATTTGGTCAGGGCTGTCAAACATACAGCCCTCAGGCAAAAACCAGCCCACCCCAGAGTCTAATACAGCCCGAGAGGCGACTTGGCAAAATGTACAAATTACAGAAAAGACATGAGCTGCAATTGTAATAAATTCTTTACTATGGGTTATTATGCTTTTCTTGCTGTCACACCTATCGTTTAACATTGTGCCACAAAGATTGATTCGATTCCAAAGGAAAAGCCAAGTCGTGTTTGTGCATTTGTGTCCCTCTATTGGCTGAAGAAGAGAACAACACAGCACCGACAGTAAAGTGCTGAGAGATGCTCGACGGCAGTGAACTCAAAGATGCTTTCACTCCACATGCACATCCTCTTGAAACCAGCAACAGTTCCCCAGACATCCCAACACACAAATTCAAACAACATCCATCTTTTATCACTGTCATAGCTTTAATTTACATAGATATACATTTAAATTGACACAAAAAACAAAGAACATTGCATGATGATTCTGTGTCTGTTGATGCTCGTGTGTTCTGCTGGACAAGTGTTTTCAGATGAATTGTTGTAGGGAGCTGATGCTTTAATGTCCTCTTTGCTTTTCGTGTCAGTCAGGCAGCTCGGCACCGCCTGCCTGAGGTAAAATTCAACTCCTCTTCAACGTTGCTCTCATATTTCATCCACAAACGGCGTATTGATGAGGTTTCCGCAGGCTGCCATTGTCTTCTTGCCGTCCACAAAGCTTTTTGCAGCCTGACAAAAGAAGAGAATCATTATTGCAATGCTTTAAACAACAATATCAGTCACTGAATACAAAGGCATAAATGATAATGTTTCAATTCTTTTCCCTCACTGACACAGAACATAAATACAAGTCATTGCAAGTCATAGGATCCTGTGCAGAACAGAAATTTGCCTGCACAAGAGACACTCACCTGGATCACATCCTCGCTTGTGATGGCGTCTATGGTCTGGAGAACGGAATCAGGGAGCTGGTAGGATGCTGCGTGAAGAATCTGAGCGCCGATCTCCTCCATCAGACCCTCAGAGGTCTCGAGTGACATCAGGTAATCTGCCTTCATGTGAGTTCTGTGCAAAACACAACACACATTTAGCAATCCAGCTCAGCGAAAGCTCTACGACTTAAATCTGATAGAAAAACGGCCTCTTCGCGATGGACTTGCTTTGCTCTGGTGAAGTCTTCGTCCGACAGATTTCCCTCAGCGAGGCTTCTCACTTGATCCATGGCGGCTTTGATCACCTGCGCGGGAGAGTTCAGGGGGTTTCACTTACGGCACATTTTGCATGCCGCTGCGCTTGTCTCAGGAGAAAAGTAGAAATGCTCCTCACCTCTCCTGCCGCATCAGCTTGCGCAATGGTGTAGACACCAAAGAGGCCAGAGTCAGAGTATGAGATGTTGAAGGCAGTGGCCTGAAAGAGAGCACAAACCAATTCTGAGTAAAAAAACAAAAAAAATACAAATCAATAAACAAATAAACAAATCAATCGCTCGCTCATTTCAACTTACATCGAACGGATGTATGGTGGCCTTGGCAATACCCCTACTCAGCTGGCAGGTGATGTTGGAGCCCCTCTTTATATGTGGTCCAGCTCCCAGCAATCTTTGCAGCACTGCGAAAGCATTGGACTCCACACTACCCGTCACGCCCCCCTCACTGGTGATCAGAGCGTGGACCAGGTAATTGCTGTTCTGCAGTCGCAGCTCACCTGCAGGTGTGTATAACATCGTCATGAAAATACAGATCGGGTCCATTTTACAAAAAGGTGTATCTTCAGTACTGGCAGACGCGCATTTACCTCCGCGGTACACAGATTTGGCCGCAGGGGCTCCGACACCGGTGCGAACGCTCAGCAGCCCCTCGGCCACCTGCCTCAGGACTGAGTGCTTCACACCTGGAGGCATGAATCAGAGGGAGCAGATCAAGACACTGAAGTCGAACACGAAGCACTGCCGAGTGAGAAATTCCACACATTCCACTGATACAAAGTGCCATATTGGCCTAATGTGTCATCACGCAGGGCAGGTCAATACTTGCGCCTTGTGCTTGCAGGCAAAGTTACTGCATGCATTGTGTTTATATTTTCTTTGCATGGAAGCTTTCACTAAACTGTCTGGAATTCAGGGAAGGGCAAATTCAAAGAGAACATACACAGGTCTTCCTATTTACGGGCGCTGCTCTATATCTGCATTTTCACACTCGTTGTTTTGCTGTGTATTGAATGTTTCTGGATGTCAACATTTGGAAAGGTAAGTGCTAGTTGGTTGCTCTGGTATCTGCATTTCTGCAAATGTAACAAATGAAAGATTCCCACAACTGTAGCTCACAGTGCATGTTGTGCACAGATCCACCTGGTGTTGTTGGGCAGGGAGGTTAGAGTAAACGTTGACTGGTGTGTTGGACAAATGACAAATCCTGTAAACTATACCTTTAAGACTGTGGATCAGTGGAAGCTCACACATACATCATTTTTTGTTCAGTTTGACAAGATTGATATAAATAATGCAAATAACTCATTATTACTTCAAGTTTATTATGAAAGCGTGACATTAAAGTAAAGTCATGAGGTCTTGCTAGATGCCACTAGGAAAAACACTCACCTAGTCCTACAACAGCCATTTTGCCGGTGATGAAATGGTCATCAACATATGACAGCAGCTATGGGGGAAGGATGCAGAGGAGGAGACGCATGTAAGAACTATGCACTATCTAAACATTGTCAGATTAAGTTGACATTTTTCATCTTGAGAAGTGCGTTTTTTCTTTAAAACAAGAAATTGTTACATTTTCCTATGAAAAAAAAAAACGTAGAGGATGATAGTACCTGTTTAGGGGAGATGTGACCAACCATGTAGGCGGGGCAGTACAGAGAATTGGACAGGCCGTTCTTGTACGCGACTTCATGCAACTTCTCAATAACAACTGTGTGAGAAGATAAAAAACACAAATTATGGAACAACGTTTTTTTCCTTTTTAAACCAGAATCAATGAAACACACACACCTATCTGAGGACACTCCTGAGCTAGACCGTTGTCGATCTTCACCTTGGCTTTCAGCTCATCTACCTCCCATTGCCGAAACTCCGGAGCTGTGGTGACACTGGTCAAAAACTCCAATGCCTCATTTCTGGACATGGAGACACAAGTGCAGCGAGGACATGTTGAAGCGTGTGCAATATCTCAAGAGTAATTGATATAAAGCTGACGGAGAAGAGAAACTGAGGCGCTTACAGGTTATCCCTCAAACAGTCTACCTTGTAGACCATGGTCTCTCGTGATCCTGTCACGCTGCAAGTAAACAAAAGGCAGTTGGTACAGATCCAGTTACACTGGTATTCTCCCGTTTATTAATAGCAGGTCAAGCTAGGACGGCGAGCGTGAGCATGTGCAGAGAGGTCCCTCACTGACCTCAGGCTGCTTCCCGCTGCTTCCAACCCTCGACAGATCCTGAATGCAGATGCCCCCTTGGTGGTCTACAAAAGGAAAAAGTGTCCATGAAGCTAATGGAATATATATAGTTTTTCGGAAAAAGTAATAATCTTGCTTAAAGTCATCCACATCTTACCAGGCTGGATGCCAGCCGTAGCACGTGAGAGACGCCCTGGTTTTCCAACGTCTCATTACGACTTCCGGCTTTTACAAACACACCCACGCTGCTCATGGGGGCGTTGTTCTCCAGAGATGCTATCACCAGGCCGTTGGGGAGCTTGGAAACCTGAAGGGGCAAACACTGGAACTTTTCTGCAATGTGCTCCCCCTCTGCAGTTCAGCCTTGAACACTCATGTGTAGAAAAGAGCAGCACCTACCTGGACATTTCCAGGAGGAGGAACGGCAGCCGAGGAGGGTTTCAGGCCTGGGAGGGGTTGAGACAGAGACGCACTCCTCCTGGCCGCTGCATAGCAACGTTTCTGTGGGAGAGGCCGACATCAAATGACACTTCACTTTAGTGTGACAGGTGATCATTCTGAGAAATCACTAAATGACACGAAGGACAGGAAATGACAACGTTTGTGTTATCAATCAAATGACTTTGTCGTCAAACATATCTTTGACATTTTCTTATACATTACTTGGTTTAAACATATTCCTGCTTTTTAAGTGATCTACCTGATTAACTGTAACAAAGCGTATTTAGGCCAAAAGCACTTTTCTGCACTTCAATCATTTTAATATTTTTGGGGACAGAGCAAGAGTGGATACTTTTCACTTTAATCATGTATTTGTTAGACCTAACTGTTGCTCACAAGTACAACATTCATATGGATTATTATACACGCAGTGAGTTGCAGCTCCAGCAATAAACAATATAATAGAAAATGGAAAGCAACGTCTTGAAAACCATATCGTAATAATGATGATAATAATATTCTCAGTAAAATATTACAAGAAAAAAATCATACTGGCAGTACAACGGCTGTCATAAATGCAAGACTCAATTCAGAAATATGTTTTCCTTGACTACAATCATCAAATATTAAGTACTTGAAGATTTGCCTCAAAACAGCCAATATCCTGATACCATTATGATTATTAACTTTAATTGTGTATAACAAAATTAAGCTTTGGTTGATACCTATGTTACTCTATTCTACAGTGAGTACTTAACTTCACCTACAAAACAAACAGCGGATACTGACAACAACCTGTACTGCAAAGGGTTGCGACCTGAAATGACCCATGCTAATTGTTTCACTGGGGCAAAGAGCACATGTGTGTACGTGTCCTATCAACACAGCAAGGGGCTCCCGTGACAGGGTGTCGGTGCAAAGCCACACTATGCAGATTAAGAGCCGAGTCGAGGCTTGTTGTTCACTCTGGGCTGTTTAGATGACAGATACGATCCAGAGAATGACCTTCAGGTGAACCGCATGAAGCTACGACTAGCGGCTAAGCTAAGCAGGAGCAAGTGAGTGATTCGTGTGTAGGGGTGACACCTGACATATTTACATATGACGGCACGTGTGTGTGTGTGTGTGTGTGTGTGTGTGTGTGTGTGATCCGGAGATAGACGTGGTACTGAACTCGGCGATGAAAACCCATGAGAGGTAGCCCTATGTCAGAAAACCCCAGTGTTAGCTGGTATGCTAACTAGCCACCGTGCTAACGGCGAATAAAGGGGCTTTTAGCGTTCAAAAGGGTTGAGTTCAGCGAGTCAAGGTAACAACGTGTCGGCGACACCGCTCAGACCAAACCGAGAAAGGACGGGACTCACGGAAAGAGTGTGCAAAGGCCGGATTCCCCTCATGACTCCTCCCGACTCTCTCCTTCAGCCGGCACAGAAAGACAAATATGGCGGCGGGCTGACGTGCTTACCCACAATCCATTGCAGCACACAATCAGGGCAGGAGTGTCAATACGGCAATCACTGGACGCAGGATTATAGCTGTTATTCATTCATAGAAATGGCTGATTTGATGTAATACTATATTCAAAACTGTGAGTAGACGACCTGGCAACCACGTGATATGTAGATCAATGGGGCAGGACTTGCAGAGTCAGAACTCCCATGAGATTTACGGAATTTTTAAACGTTCATCTTTATAAAATGATTCTCTTGACATATTTGACAAAAAGTAATCAATGCACAGCAAAGAGGAATGTTGCTGCTTAATTCGGCGTAAATGATTTGAAAGTCTTAATGGAATATTCACCAACATCAAGAAATACACTGTATGGGATTAAGTGACATCCAGTGGTGAAGTTGCATATTGCACCTGGATACTCATCTATTATCCCACAAACATGCTGTTAAATCAAAGAGATATATTATACATAAAACAGTTTTAAGTAGATTCAACCTCCTGATTTTTAAGCCATTAAACCAACTTAGATCTGAAAGAAACTTAACACCCACTAGTAGAGAATTAAACATCTTTATTAGAATCTTACGCCATTGAAAATCACTCAAACGCATGGTGCGCACTACATTACAAAAATATACTCAACAGGTTACAGTTAGTTAAGACAAGTCATTTAAAACATATTGCTCACAGATGAAAGTCTTTTTCACAGGAAACATTAGAAACTTCTTACGCTTTGAGTCTTTGGCCGACAGAGCATCTTTTGATGGAGCAAAACGTTATCCTCCCTATAAAAAAAAACAAAAAACAAACAAAAAAACAAGAGCTGCTAATCACACCCTAATAAATACATCACACAAGAATGGTACAAAAATACAGTATATTGGCTGCGATCATCTTGACCGATCTGAGGTGCTCGGCCATAGAACCATCATTTTTTTTGTTCACATTTTACAGAAAGCGAGTTCGGTTTCCTGACCGACTCGTCCATCACAGTTACACGAGACCATGTGCGTAAACCGCAGTTCCTTTGCTTCCACGCGCAAAAGGAGGAGGGGCCTAAATGGCCGGGATTCATTCAACAAGTCATCGCTGGCTTAAGTAAATGATATCCACGTCGTCTTTGACGTCCGTCAACAGCTCAAACAGCTCGGTGCCAAAACCAGGCATCGCTCTCTGAGCCTCGTAGAGTGCCGACCCTAAACAGGCGGCAAGTGACGACCGGGAGGGATTCCGCAGCGACGGCGTTGTGCTTCAGTTGTCGTTGGGTGTCCCTGGACAGCTGCTCATGTGGACGTCCTTCCTCAGCTGGAGAGAGACACAGCTGAGCCAGCTTCGACTGGTGGGCATCTCCCCGACGATCTCCCAGGTGTCCGTTTCATCACAGTACCTCTCGATTGTGTCGTGGTATCTGCATGTAAACACGAATAATATCAACGCCTCTTGAGATGCAGGTCAGCTCATTCACCTGCGCCCGCAAAATGATTACATGACAGTTGTATGCGCAAACAATTGGGGCTTCCCTCTCACCTGTCCCAGCCCTCCTCTCCTCCCAAAACATAAATCTTTCCGTCCACCACAGCAGCACCAGGTCTGTAGCGTCGCTCTTTCATGGGGGCGCACATAGTCCATTGATTGGTTTTGGGGTTGTAACACTCCACCTTGTCTGTGTTCTCCGTGGAGGCATGCCATCCCCCTGAGAGAGGAAATGAGAGATCCAGCAACAGGAGAGACAAACTGCGGCTGCTCATCAGTGGAGAAATCGAGCAAAGACTAGAGGCTGAAACATGAATTACCTATGACATAGATCTTCCCTTTGAGGGTGCAAGCTGCTGACCCGGAGCGAGCGATCTGCATTGGCGTGATCTCTGTCCATGCAGAGGTTTTAGGGTTGTACACCTGGGCGAGGTCAGTGCCATCGCCGTCCTCCAGCACCGCGCCACCTAGCAGAGTGAGACACGTGGACGATTTAGAAAAAAAAATCAAAGGACAATGGCAAGAGTAAGGCGCGGGTGTGAAACCACGTCGCACCGGTAACATAGAGCAGTCCGTCCAGGGCGACCACAGCCGGACTCGTGACGGCCATCTTGACAGACTGTGTGAATTGCCAGGAGTTGGTGTGAGGGTTGTAGCACTCCACGGAGTCCAGGCGGGAACGTCCCTCCCAACCTCCCACCGCATACACGAAGCCGTCCAGCATCACCAGGCCTGAGAGTAGAGGGTGAAATAAGGGGAAGCAAAGGTACCAATGAGTAGTGTCAAACAATGTGCGCGCCGCTTTTTTTAAACAATACATTTAATACAGTGATCGCTCAATCACATCTAAAAAAGTTTTAAAAAGTGCCTTGCTTGTATATTCAGAGGATGTACTGAACACCCTCGCACAGTGCTGCCATCTGCTGTTGAGAAATGGAACTGGAAAATCACAAATCCTCACTTTGATTGCATTAGTAATTTGCCGACATAACAGAAATGTGTGAAAAGCAGAAGATGAGACGTCCTCACCTAACTCCGATCGCGCGACGTTCATGGGAGCCATCTCCATCCAGGAGTCGAAGCAGGGGTCATAGCGCCACATCTCTCTGCTGGCCGAGCCGTCGGGAAACTCCCCTCCCGCCAAATACAATGTCGAGTCTGCAGTGGAGGAGGAGGAGGAGGAGGAGGAGGAAAACATCACAAGTCATGTGCTTAACATCCAAGCTTGGTATCTCCAAGACAGTGTTTCCTCCTCAGTGATGCTCACCGGACACGACCAGTCCATGTTTGCTCACGGCGAAGGGCAGACAGGCCAGATTCTTCCACTGGTTTGTCACAGGATCAAAACTCTCCACGCTGCGCAGCACCACCTTGTCGTCCTCCCCGCCGACTGTCACGATCACTTCCGCCGTTCCTGTTGCCGTGGCAACAGAGGGTACAGAACAGAGAGGAGTGAGCTGAGGAGTGCGCCTATAGAGAACAGTGTTGTGGCGTGTAGGGCCTGTAACTAAGGATCTAATATTAATCTTGCTTGAACATTTAATCCAAAGACGAGTTCCTCTGTTAAAGTAGGAATTATAAAATGTAAAAAAAAAAAAGTCTGGTAAAATGAATTTCATCACATATTAACGACAATATATTTTTCAAATTCAATTCTTTGGGAATTCGATTTTTCCTATTTTTGCTCAAATGATCCCCATGAAGCAGCTGTGCATTTCACGGTTTAAAGGGCAAAAACATGACTGCAATATGAGTGCTCTCCTTCATTCATCATGCAGGTGTGCGAGTGTTTACCTGTGGATCGGCGAGGTCTCGCTCGGGGACAGAACAGCTCTCCCCGCCGGTCCTTCAGCAGCAGGTAGTCCTTGGCCTCGGAGATGAGCGACTGGCAGGCCTGGTTCTCCTTCACCACATCCTGGGACTCGATCACGTCGTGGAGGTAGTAGGGGCTGATGAGAGGCAGGCGGATATGTTCCAGGACCTGAGAGGAAATAATGGGAGGAGATCAATCCGGGTGTCCCACGCGGCACAAACTGTTCCAGGAGAAAAGCTTGCGTCAACCCATCCGACCTTTTCAAAGCTCTGTTTGCGCGAGGGACATTTATTCAGCCACGACATGGCGGCCTCAAACACCATCTCCTCTTTGGGCACATTGAGATCGTCACTGCCGATTATCTCTGTCAGTTTGTCCACACACAGAGACAGGAACTCCTCCTGGGGTGGAAACATTGGAATGAGACGAATCAGAGGACGATAATCAAAACACACACACACTGCAGGGCTTTCACTGAACAGCAGGGGGCGCCCTGAGCACCGTTGAACCCCTGCCACCAATCAAACTGTCCAGGTTCAGCTATCCTGCTCCTGTGCTAGTGGCTTGGTTTACCTCTGTCTGACATCTTGTTTTGATGACGACAGTAAATGGCTCCTTCAGCCTCTCACCTGCTGATAAACACTGGTGAAGTGCTCGAGTATGTAGTCCATGCTGCGTTTCTCCAGCACCTTACAGGAATGGGCCTCGGCGAAGCAGTGGATTCCCACACAGTTCATCTCATCCATCTGACGCTCCATGAAACGGCAGCAGGCCTCTCTCACCGCCATCACGTCCAGCAGGTTGGCAGCTGCCAGCAGAGCCTGGAGCAGATCGAGTGAGTGTGATCACATGTGTTGTTGAGCTAAAAGAGAGAGAGAGAGAAAGGGGGAAAGAGAGAGAGAGGTGGAGGGGGAGAGAGAGAGAGAGAGAGAGAGAGAGAGAGGAGACAACATACGTACCTGCACATTTGCTTTGGAGATGTAGACCTCCGATGTGTAGGCGTAGCTCACCAGCATCCCAATCATCTGAGGTTCAACGCCATTAATGGCCACACGCTCCTGTTTGGACTCTATCAGGTCGGTGGAGAACATGGCCTGAGGGCGAAGAACACGCAAACGTCACAATGCTCTCGGCAAAGAGACATGGATCTGGGTTGGACCCGCGGTGCTGTCGCAGAACGACACGTCAGCCCAGGTGTCGTTAAAGAGGCCTAACTTTAATTATACGACATTTGAAACAACAATGAAAATAAAATAATAATAATGACTCCGCCGTACAGTTGTCATGGAAACAAACTTGGTGAATTGAGACCAAAACCAAAAGTTTGTACCAGGCGGTAAACAGGTTTAATTTGCCTCTAAAGTTGGTCATTTTAACCTGAGGTACGGGGACGGACTTGCTCTTGGAGCCAGCCTCAAGTGGCCACCCTGTGAACTGCACGTTTTTCCCCTCTTCTGTATTGGCCGCTATAGGTACACTCTCAAAAGCCAATGGAGGCTTTTTTTCCCTTAGCTAGTGTTGTTAGCTTGATATTGCAAACAAACATGGCATGAGTCGAAGCAAGCTCGTTTGTCTGGAGGACCGACGCTCTTGCACGACACTGCCACTTTTTTGTGTGTGTGTGTTGTTGTTGTTGTTGATAAACACAAGTGCAAGCAGCTGCTTCAATGGTCTCGTACATGACTGCGATTAGTCACTTTGCACACTTGCTGTGAATGAGTTCCACACGCATAGAAAGAGCCTCGGGTGCCATCGCTACCTGGAAGTATGAGCTGAACGAGGCCAACACGATGCGGTGACACGGGAACTCCTGTCCCCCGCAGCACAGGGTCACGTCGCAGAAGGCGTTGTTGAGCCGCAGGCTGTTGAGGCCCTGCAGCACGGTGCTGGGGTGCCGGCTCTCCACGAACAGGTAGTCCTCGCTGCTCAGGGTGGCCGGGGCGGCGGGCGCGACGGGGGCAGCGGTCTCCTCCTGCATCCGGAAGATGACGTTCATCGAGGAGAGGGACGCCAAGCCGGCGTTGACGGCGATGATTTCAGCCATGTCTCTCTCTCTCTCTCTCTCTCTCTCACCCTCACCCCACCACTGTAAAGTCACGTCAGTCGGTCAGCGTGCGTTTCCTGTGCAAGATTGTGGCGGAGAATTTCGGCAACTTACCTTTAAGTCATTGGTACACGTGACGGAGGAGGCGACGCGCCGAGTGAGGGAGAGGGAGAGAGAGAGACAGAGAGAGACAGAGAGTCAGAGATTTGACTATTAGCTCACTAATGAGGCTTAGCGCAGGTGGAGCAGCTCGGCGGCGCTAAAGAGCCGTTGCCCACCGAGTCCGTCTTCCCGGTGGTGTGAGGCGGGGGAGCGACAACACTACCGCCCGCCACGGTTCGTTCGCAGCAGCTTCGACGTAAACACCTATCACCTGTTACACACTATCGTGAATGTTACTATACACACACACACACACACACACGGCAAACACTCTCCCACCGTGAGGAGCAACGGCTACCGGAAGCCCCGCCCACACTAGTAGCGTAACGTCAAGAAGGTTCACCCCCTCACACTTCCGCTTCCGCTACATTTGTAAACAAAACGTGTTGTATCTCATGTTTACAGCGTTTCGGCAGTGAAACTGTAATAATAATAATGATGATGATAATAATACTGATAATAATAATAACAATAATAATGATGATAATAATAACAACAACAACAATAACAACAACAACAACAATCATAATAATAATAATAATAATAATAATAATAATAATAAAATCATCAATGTCAGGTGTTCAGGCAGCAGACAACAATGGTCTGATTTAAACAAGCACAACAAGTTCAATTTCATTTCAGGAAGGTTTATTGGCATGACATGATGCATAGTTAGTGAAGAACATATAATCAATAAATAAACACTACAGTGTCTCATATACCATCAATGTAGCTGTGCAGTATTGCTATTTATTGATAGATTTTTTGTTTTTGGAAAAATAATTATGATGGACAAATGATCAGAGACTGTATTTTGTGTAATAAATAAGACTGTGCCATGCATGATGTATAATAGTGTATAGACGGAGCAATATCCAGTTTAATTCTGATCACTTCAAAAGGTGTGAGGAGCATACAGAATGATCTTTGTTTTACATAGAAAATCAAAAACTGGCTCTGGAACATATATCATTTGCAGCTTCCACTTATTAGAGCACAGTTCGTGTTTTGTGAGATTATAAGCAGCTGTCCTTCATGATGCCAGGACTCTCCAGTGTGTTCTTCCTGCGAGCGACAGCCTCCAGGATCTTCTTCCTGGGTCCGAGCTGGATGCGAATGCCTTTCAGGTCTTCATCAGAGCACAGCGTGAGCGCCTCCAGGTCCAGGTGCTCTCTGTTGAACGCCAGGGCGAACTCTGGCAGGGAGATGGCGGACAAGAAGGCGTCAAGAGGAGAGGTATCCTCATCTTCATCGTCGTCCAGGCCCAGGTCTTCCTGTTCCCAGGGTAGATCGGCGTCACCCGTCCCCTCGAGGTCACCAGCGTTTCCCACCCCTTCCTTGCACAGTTTGTTCTGGATGAGGTAGCCGAGGTTTTCGTTGTTGCCGCTGGGCACATCGTCCGATTCCAGACCCATCCTCTTCATGAATATCAGATCTCCAAGGCCGGGCCGGTTAAAGATGGACTGTTTGACTTTGCCTGATTCCTCGCCGTTCTCATCATCCTCGTATCCTCCCTCTTCATCCGACGCGTTTTCATCTTGCTCGCTGAAGACGCCCAGAAACTCAGGCTTGTCCGACGCTTGGCTCTCCTGCTTAAGGAATATAACATTCCCATCTCCTCTTGATCCCTGCGTCATGTCTTTGTCTTTCTTCCCGAGCTTCTTCAGCAGGGTGCCTGTGAGCGAGCCAGACCTCTCCTTGAGAAGTTTGGAGAACTGCTCACTGTTGCCCGAAATGCTGCCACCGTTTAAGAGCGACGACTTCGCGCTGGCCTCTGACATGGACCCGGTGTGGCTGGAGCCGCGCTGCATTTTCTCCATCTTGCTCTGGTGTTTCTTCTTCACCTTCTCGCAGTGCTTCACCCGTTTCTCCGCCTCCTTCACCGCCTCCTTCTTGAGCATGGCGACCTTCTTGGGGTTTTGGTTGGTCTGCTGTGAGGCGGCGGCGTCCAGGAGGCGCACGCAGCCCATGTGGTCACGGGAAGCGGCCACGTCCATGGCGGTGTGGGAGTCATTGTCCAGTGCAAAGAGGTTGGCGCCAAAGTTGACCAGGAAGCTGAGGATATGTTTGTGGCCGTTGGCTGCAGCGTGGTGCAGAGGCGTGTTCCCCCAGATGTCGCTTCGGTTGGGGTCTCCCCTGTGGGACAAAGACGCAGATTGAGATTTAAAAATTAAAAACTACTCTGCATTATTTTTTTTACTGATTAATACATGAAAATGACTCTTTTCAATATAACCATTGTAAACTAAGCACACAGGTTTTTACACTTCACAAAATCTTCCAGCGGGCCAGATCGGACCCTCTGCCGGACCGGTTCCAGCCTGAGTCATATGTTTGACACCCCAGGTTTGAGAACATCTATTGGTGACGTTGAATGTCGAAGTCTAACACCAAGATTGCAGGAGATCAATAGTAACCCTCTTGAAAAGTCAACATGTGGTTCATTTGTCCATTCTGGGCTTCCGTACAACCTTGGTGGTGCAACATGGCAGCCTCCGCAGAAAGGACCTGCTCCTAAAGGCTCATTGCACAGTAATAAAAACAACTATTCAGACATTTAGATGATAACACTCTCAGTGCACGTTTTTCATGTTGCATTGATCCCCAATAGAAAGTAATTCCACCTAATTCTTACACACTAGACCTTTAAGAAAAGAATACTAGCAGCGTTTAAAAGATAATTGGTGAACTATTAAGATTTAAAGTCCTCCACTTCTGTGACTCACGCCCATAAAAGCCTTGATAGCTGTAATCCTGCAGGTCCTTGTTATAAACGTGGCCACGTAGGTGAGACATGTGTGACGCCACCGGATATCTCACATATTTGTGTCGACCTCATTTTTTTAGAGAGAAAACAACGTTGTGTTTGTGGCCCATCTTTTGTCTCGGCATGTGTGAGAGTGTGTGTGTGGTGGTGGTCGGGGGGGCAGGGGTGGGGTGGGGTGGGCAGATAAAGGGTCCTTTTGTTTCATTGGATGAATTCGGTTGATTAAGCAGTTGGCTCAGCTCAGGATAGAGATGTGTGTAAAGAGGGGGGTGCAGATTTAGCTCTTTACGGAACATGTTGTTACGTTGATGTTAATAACTCCTAAAAATTGACTGACCGCTGAAATAAATCACAAAAGATGAGGGTTTTAGGTTATATTCTTAGAAATGCTGTGACTGAAAACAATAGCAGTGTAATTACTGTGGACATTAAAACATTAACGATGACATGGGACTCAAATGTTACAAAGTAACACAATATCCTGTGGACAGTTTAATGTATGAAAACAACAGGATGAATAAGGTTATTATAATAATACTCATAATGATGACGATAAGGACAGAGTCGGTTAAGTGTACGCGTGACGACGACGATGGAGACGAGTGTATCTACTTACTCTCTGCTGCATATCAGCTGAAGAGCATCAACATGTCCATGGAAAGCAGCAAGCAGGGTGGGTGTCATCCCGTCATCATCCGCAGTGTTCAGGTCTCTCCTCGTGGCCTCCTTCAAGAGGTCCAGATTGCCATCGATGGCGGCTTTGTGGTACCTAGACATCTCTCAAAAAGAACTGAGCAGGTTTGAACTGTACTCCACTCCCTCAAGCCGCACACACTGACCAGACCGCAGACCAGAGCAAACAGCAGAGATCACTGGGCGTCACCATATCAGCAGCAGCAGCAGCAGCAGCTCAGAGCCATAAAACAAAAGCAAAGTCCAGGTCAGTGTCAGCTGCAGCATTTGCCCTGAAACCATCACCTCAGCTCCACCAGAACAATGGGGGAAAGAACTGCCACTCTTATGTGTTTTCGAGGACAATATTTTATATTTGACTACAGTGACAGTTATGTTATAACTATTTGTAAATGGCTGTTCTTTGTTCAATGATCAGTTAATAATTTCATAAAAAGAGACCTACTTTGAAAACCATATCATTTCCTATCCATTATGTCTATAACATGTCATGCTAATTAATTGTAGAATTAGTAATCAAATGTCTTAATCAAATACTCAAGCATGACATGAATACATTACTTTTCCTTGGCAGAATGTACTTAGTTGTTTTGCACCACTAGTAAACAAAGAAATATCACTTTCTAATATTGTTCTTCATATATTAGTAGTTTTTGAATGATGATAGGAATTGTTGTGGCTGTTTTATGTACACTTTACAAAATGAGGTTTGTATGACTACATACGTTTTTGATTTCATTTTTAACAAAACTATGGAAAAATCTCATTGTCTTTAGAATTTTTTTTATTTATATATATATATATTCCACCCTTGTTCCACAAGTGAGGATATAGAATTACTATTTTTGTTATTCTCCTTCCGTCCAGCAGGTGGTGGTGTTGCTGCGTGTTGTCGAGCACACGAAGAAGAGGAGCAGGAAGAGGAGTGGGAGCCGCCGGAGAAGGAAGAACCTATCACCTTTGACCAATCAACGAATGAGACGAAGAGACGAGGAGCAGCGGCGCCATCAGCCAGTCGAACCGCCGCCTCTGGGCCTCATCAACACTGTGTGGACTTAGCTGTTTGGCGCTACTTTACATTCATTACACTCGGCGTCACCGCCCGAACAACCGCGTCTGAGCGACTGGCGGCGGCACAGCGCTGAGGCTTCTTCCCTCCCTCGCTCCCAAAGTTTCCGGCCGGGGCGTGTGTGTGTGTGTGTGTGTGAGACCTGCAGAGACCGCTGAGATGTCGGGTAACGGTGGCTCGGTTATCGGCCTCCTGTCTTACGAGACGCTGGTTCACGCGGTGGCCGGAGCTGTGGTGAGCGACGACACACACAACGCGAAGAATGCGGCGGAGCCTGCTCTGCTCCCTCCAGCTGGCTGTCGAGTCAACATGGAGACTTTTCCGTCGTTTCACAGTTTAAGCTTCTTCTTCCTTTTCCCCCTCCTCCTCCTCTTCTTCTTCTTGTGTTCCAGGGCAGCGTGACAGCCATGAGCGTGTTCTTCCCCCTGGACACGGCCAAAAGCAGACTGCAGGGTGAGTGTTATCGACCAGAGCAGAGGTTAGGACGATACAGCAGCAGTAAACCCAATAAACACACAGATCCAGGGGGAAGGTTGCGTTCGTTAAAGGTTCAGTGTGCAAGGTTTGGTGACATCACATCAAGTTGTGAAGTGACGTGGTGGTGGTGTGTGTGTGTGTGTGTGGGGGGGGGGGGGGGGGGGGGGTTGGGAGGGTTATTTCTGCGAATAGAAATGAAGATCATTTGCCTCAAAGTGTTACACACTGGACCTTTAACTTCGACATACACTCATAAAACCAGTAGTATGATCGTTGAATATCAAAGATCGTACACACTGCACCTTTAAATGGTGCATGGGTATGAGGGATATAGAATAGAATAGAATGCCTTTATTGTCATTATACACAATGTACAACGAGATTGAAGGACAACTCTGGTGGCGCTAAGAGGAAAAACAACAGGGGTACCCTAAATATAAAGTCTATACAAATAAAATTAAAAATAATATATCCAGCGAGCCTCACCTCACTCTTCAGTTATTATTAAAACTACCTGTTAAGTTTGTTTGTTCTGAGCAACTGTAAAAACATGGCGGGGCAACATGGCCTCCTCCACTAGGAGGACCAGCACCCAAAGTAAATACTGTCTAAGAGTTTCAGTGAAAACAACAGATCTTACGCCAATAAAAACCGTCTGCTGAGTAAAATGTGTAAAGGAGCAGTTCGTGAATTTGTAAGGGTTTTTGGTTCAATTCGGCAGCCGCTATTTACGAAGAGTGACGTAGAGTCCACGTGTTGTCGTTTTTTTTGGGGGGGGTGGGGTCTGGCTTTAACTTTGACCTCGTTTGGTGCATTGATTTACTTTTTGTTTTTCAGTGGATGAGAAGCGGAAGTCAAAATCCACCCCTATCATCCTGGCGGAGATTGCCAAGGAGGAGGGGCTGTAAGTCAAGTTTTAGTGCCGTTACCTCATCAGGGGAACCCATCGCGTTCGATTCCCATTCCACTCACTCTCCTCC
>JAFBJT010111252.1:51574-63199 GCA_016785325.1 Chascanopsetta lugubris | reverse complement strand
CCTCCGCCATGTGTTTACAGTAGCCCAGAGTGGACATATTAAACCTCTTTTGAGTTTTAACGACAAATGAAGTCTACCATAGGTTCTCTTACACACTGCACCTTTAAGTGTAAGACGTGACCCAATGTAGACACAGGCAGTCTCTTCTCAGGCTGATGTAGAGTCCGACTGTTGCCGTAGGTGAACAACCCCCGTCCTCGATGACCCCGCTGATACTGGAGCTGGAGTCTGGAGGAATCCTCGCGATTGGTGGATCAGGCGGAAGCATGATCCCCGCTGCCGTGGCCTCGGTAACTTCAGGGAACCTCATGCTCGTCCGTCTGGTTTCCTTATTTGTTTGCTGATGTTTGCGTTGTTGTTTGCAGTCTTTAATGAATCACCTGTGGCTGGGGATGAGTCTGGAAGACGCCATCGCTGCTCCCATAGTGTTTGTCGATTCAAAGAACAGGGTGAACTTGGAGCCCGGTTTTGATGAGGTGATGTTTTTATGTTTTCATCCTCACAGTCGCCCACAAACTCACTTCCACCGGGGGCCACAGCAGCGTTGTGGCTGCTCTCAAGGGTCCAGTTTGAGTAGTGGGGCTAAATGCCATCACTACTTAATATGGTGTAAAACAACTGTCCTCACACTCGACTTATCATTTATTCAAGTTACAAATAGTGTACATGCATTTACATACATGTAAACACACAGAATATATTGCCGCACCTAAAAAGTTGCGTGTGAAATTAACGTTGATGGGCAACATATGCTTTACTTTAGACTTCTATTTTTAGATGATAATATGCCTTTGAGCTCTCGCAGGCCACATAAAATGATATTGCGGGCCGCATTTGGCCCGCGGGCCACGAGTTCGACACATGGGGTCTACCAGACTGTAAAACCAGGATATGGAATTATGTTCTCCTTCAGTTCAACGGGTTCTGATGAGATTTACTGGACCTAATCCTCACAAAAACAGATTGAATTGACCTGCACTTCATTTTAGATGAGTAAAAGGGATAAGTGGTATTAACGTTGCGTGTGTTTCCCCTCAGTCGGTGAAAAATGGCCTATTGGCTCTCAGACACAAATTTGGGAACTGGAGCTATTTCCTCAATGTCGTCAACGCAGTGGAAAAAGAGAGAGGCTGCATCACGGCCGTGTCGGACAGAAGGAAGTTTGGGGCAGCGTCCGGATACTGACCACAGAGTGACCGCACCACCTCCCAGCTGGACCCTGCCTGGGGGGGCCATGGGACCTTTGGCCCTCAGAAAGATGAATGTGCATGTGAAGCTAGAGATCAACAGGAAGCAGGAATTGGAATTATAGTCAGTCATACTTGCTGAGTCATCGCAGAGTCATCGCAGACACTTTGCAAATCAGCAACATACGTAGCTCAAAAGAAAACAGCTCATATAAACCTGGACGTTCCTATGGTTAAGACTCCACATCCTCAGGATTTAAAGGTGCATTTTGTAGAATTTTTGTCTGATCAATCCGTGGATGAAAATAATTTTTACAAATGTATCACCACCTGAATGTTTTTAACGTCCTGTTTAAATCACCCTAAAATAAGGGGGGGGGGGCAGTGTTTTTACTGTAGCCCATACAAAACATCCTCTGCGCTTTAATGACCCCTGAGGGCTACCATAGGTTCTCCTGCATGCTCAAAAGGGAAGGGTGAGGGGATGAATACAACATGTCACTTCACCGGTATATGTCACCAAATCTTACACACTACAGCTTGAACTTACACTGACTTCATACCTCTGAAATGATGTGGAATAACATAGTTAACTCTATTATCTGGCTGCTGCTCTTACTGTGAACGACAGACTTTACATAATGAAATGAGTGTACCAGTGGGCATGTACACTAACATGAAGTAAGCTTCACTACTGTGTAATACTACACATGTCTGTAAGCCAATCAGACTTTGAGCACCGCGCATGCCGTGGGTTGAAGGTCGTTGTCGACCCTCAGCAATTTTTTCAGTGACTGTGAAGATTTATTAAGAACAAATGTGTATTTTTTTCAGACTGCATATGTATCATGGATTTTAATCAGTTTTTAATAAAAAAATATTTTTACCTTTCTTGACTGTGATTTTTTTTTAAACAATAACTGAATCATGTAACAAGACTCTCATGGTGCGTGTGTCACTTGAAAGTCTGCAGCAAGACGCCGGTCTGCAGTCACCGTCTGATCTGTGTTATATCTGTAAAACGATAAAGATAAATGGAAGTGTCTTTTACTGAAAACGTTTGTCACGGGACATCAATTATTATTATAAAATGGACAATTATCTGCACCATTTTTGCACCTATCTGATAAAAACTAAATTTAAGGTGCAGTATATACGATTTCTGTCATTTTGTCACTTCTAAAAATATTACAAAACAAATACAGTTGAATATATTTATAATCGCCTACATTTTATATTACCATTAAATGAGCCCATTAATGGATATGGTGGCTAGGTGATGGATACAACATGCAATTTCACCTTTAGATGTCACCAAACCTCACACACTACACCTTTAAAAAAAACACATTGGAGTTAGTGTGCATAACAAAAAGGAAGGAAGATTGGTTTCCCACAGAACTGCCATATTAACTCAAGCAACAAAAGCAGTAATTGCCAGAAATGAACAAACATGCTGTATTGACTTTGTATCGTGAACTGTGTTTCTAAAAGCTGACGTGCGATTTTTGATCCAGGGTTTTATACGTCTCAGTAATTATATAGCACCAAAAGAGGAGTCCCCCTGGAGACAGCTAGCCATAACAGCTGTAATGTTATCATGGGGTCATTACGGGTCGTTGCTCTCT
This sequence comes from Chascanopsetta lugubris, assembly GCA_016785325.1. Classification (NCBI taxonomy): domain Eukaryota; kingdom Metazoa; phylum Chordata; class Actinopteri; order Pleuronectiformes; family Bothidae; genus Chascanopsetta; species Chascanopsetta lugubris. The sequence goes on along the minus strand of JAFBJT010111252.1, from coordinate 60,384 downwards.
GGGTTGTTGCCATTGAATATGTGATGCAGGACTGTTTGTTCCCAACACCCCCCCCCCCCTCCCTCGGGACCCCCCCACCCCCCCCCCTCCCGCGGGAGAAAGGAGAAACATGACCGTTGGAAAAGAATGGAAGTGTCACACACCGCCCACAGAACTGCCATATTAACTCAAGCAACAAAAGCAGTAATTGCCAGAAATGAACAAACATGCTGTATTGACTTTGTATCGTGAACTGTGTTTCTAAAAGCTGACGTGCGATTTTTGATCCAGGGTTTTATACGTCTCAGTAATTATATAGCACCAAAAGAGGAGTCCCCCTGGAGACAGCTAGCCATAACAGCTGTAATGTTATCATGGGGTCATTACGGGCCGTTGCTCTCTGGGTTGTTGCCATTGAATATGTGATGCAGGACTGTTTGTTCCCAACACCCCCCCCCCCTCCCTCGGGAGAAAGGAGAAACATGACCGTTGGAAAAGAATGGAAGTGTCACACACCGCCAAGTCTGTTGAGTCTTATGTCCTAGTCATTTATGTCATGTCTTTTCCTCTGTGTCTATTGTTCCCTTGGTCCACTTCCTGTTTTACTTTGGCGACAGCTCCTTGTCTTCCTGTCTCGTCTGCACTCTGTCTGCCTCGTCTGCGTCTCTCCCTGATTCCCTCATCGCCTTCACCTGGTGTCCTCTGGTGATCACCCACACCTGTCAGTGATCCCTGCTCTCCATATGTATTCTCCAATCTCTCTTTGTCTGTTTGTCAGTGCGTCATTTATGTGACGTCAGGACCTCACGTCATCTTGTAGATTCTTCTTCTCGCCGAGTTAGTTATTTGTCTGAGCCTCGGAGCTCCTTTTGTATTTTTTTAACCAGCCTGAGAGAAAAGACACATTGAACTCATCCTCCGTCTCATGCATTTGAGTCCTTACAGTGCCTTGCCCGTTCCGAACAGGAAGTTGATACCAGCTAGTTTTGGTTGAACCTTCCTGAGTTCAGTGGCCTGCAGTCCAATACACATACAGTTCAAGACAAGAGTCACATTAGGAGTATTATAAAAGTTTCTAACTGTTCCTATTACATTAGGGCAATGTAAATAAATATGGATTGACTAACTTGAGAATTTTGAGTCTCATTCCCATTTCTTTTAAAGGTGCAGTGTGTAATATTTTGGCCATTTTTGTCACTTCTGCAAAATATTATAAAACAATTACATACTGACAGATTCACCAATGTATGGTGTTTTAAAAGCTATATTGTATTTCCATTACCCTTAAATGAGCCATTTAATGTATATTTACATGAGGAACAGGTTTGCACTTTGGGAAGCGCCATGTTTTTGCAGTAGCCCAGAGTGGACATACTGAACGTCATTTCAGTTTGAATCTAAACTGAAGTCTACCATAGGTTCTCCTGCACGCTCACAAAGGTGAGGTGACGGATATAACATGCAACTTCACCTCTAGATGTTACCAAATCTTTCACACTGCACCTTTAAATAGAAATGCCAAATCTCCTGATCAAGATTTGTTCTGTGATCTCTGTGTAAATATTAACAATTATACGGTTGAATGTTGAAAAACCTGTTGAAAACATCTCCTTTGCTACCTCCTACTGGCGATAAAAGAGAACTGTCTGGAAATACGTATTTGTTGCTTCTTGATGATGTCATCAGGGAGCTCCCGCAGCTAATTCAAGACACGGTCAGAGCTTCTCCCTGCTGGCTAGCTGTTCATAATGAAGTGGGTCTTGACGGCATTGTCGGAATGTGTCCACTCTGTAAACTATATTTCCGTTTACAGACAATGTTGCTGAACTACAGAGATTGTCATTGGCGAGATTTAGACAGCGATGCATGATTAGCATGAGGCTATGCTCACAGCTAACGTGCTGTGCAATGTAAACGCGTATTCATCGCTGCCACTGCTAAGCACTTCCGAAGACATTGTTTGTTCATTTCCCAGTTTTGCCCAACTCCAACTTACCACAGTAAGGAGAGTAAACCTTCAACCCTCTTGTCACGTGGTCCTTTGGGGAGGAGTTTATTCTGACTGTCAACTCTAATGAGGCGTTAGAGGCAGGGGACAGTACAAGATTCATTCATCTGCAGTGTCTGCACAGTCAGAGGCATGTGACCATGACATCAGTACCCTGCAGCGTAAGAGTACTTGTGATCATCCGAGTTGGCGTTGAGTCCGTCCTCCTGATGAACCACGGCCTGCACCGGGGCCAGTGTTCAAATAACGTACATGGTCTCAAAGTTCCTTGCCTTTCAAACCATCGAACGCGGCCTGTGAAAGGAAAAGAAGGCATTTGTTCCCGAATGCGTGCGAAGGCGGTGGCAGTAGTAGCTCAGTGGTTCGAGCAGTCGCCTTTGGAAGCAAAAGTCTCTGGTTTGAATCTCACTCGTTGCTCTGCTGCAGTGTCACTGGCCTTGACACTGATACCCCGTAAAAGGCCCTATGCGTAGTGGTAGAAATACCCCGCGAGCCAGTACGCTGGATAAGCGGTAGAAAGATGACATGACATTTTAGCATCATAACGTTGGCACTGCACGGGTAGAGAGAGGTAGTGCTCTTAGTACAAGAGAACTGACATCTGTAATCAGACACAGCCATCAATAAGCCATCGTCATTTATGTGGTCATATCTATTACATTAATATTTAGTAAAGTTGTATTGTTTGCAATATGAATGTTTTGATGTATATCAATCAAAGTTACTCTTTGAGGTGCAAAAATCAGCTACAAGTATCAACATAGACAATGGTATCGTTATTGTTATAGTAGAGGGACAAAAAGCCAAACACACAATTAAGCTCAAGCTGCAAAATATTGGCTTTTCATTTTCCCTAAGGCAACACTGTCACCTGTCAACATTTTTCTAACAGTTGACGTGTCTGCTCTTTGCAACTGTTCTCCACGATCTCCTGCAGTCAATGAGTCACGTATTTACTTTGATACTTCTTTTGTAACTAACCACTGGCTTCAGGCTCTTGTATCTTCAGTTGGAAATGACAACACTGAACAACTGGAAATCACATGGGGAAAGCCCCAGAAAATTGCAGGTAGTTTGCTTCACAAACAAATTGTTTGTTTTTGTCAGAAGTCTCTTACCGTAATGCTATGCCTGGTTAGCTTAAAGGCATTACAAAAAACGGAGATTCACAGTACGGCTGTTAAATTACATTGTAGACACATGCAAACAACACAAGTTGACATCAGACTTGAAAAACAGAAAAAAACACATTAAGCTACACAAAGACAAACAGAACACAAGGTTGGATGGAACACTGCAGCAAAGAACAAAAACGAAGGCAGGCCAACAAGAACTGTCACACTGCCCAGGACCATAACACCCCACACCATAAAACAAGACCCCCAATACTTTGTTACATTAACAAGGTGCTCTGGAAAGAGCATCAGCGCCTTTCTGGATGATAGTGCAGGGTACTTTTCAATGGCTTCAACTTTAGCTTGCACAGATCGAACTTCCCCATGTCCAACAACCCTACCAAGGTAGGTTAGTGTGGCTTTAGCAAACTTGCACTCCGTAAGAGGCATCAGGTAAGAGTCTGGCTTGGTACTTGGTACGCAGCTCACTCCCCAACACTGCTAGTGGGCCACGTACTGCATGTCTAAACACAAGTTCATTAGGACTGAGACCCGTGCTCTCCTCTGAAACCTCTCAAACGGCAAGCAGGAAACAGGCAGGCCATCTACCCAATCCTGAGAAAGTTCAATGCAGTAGTCAATTTCAAAGTTTGACGAAAACACTTCAGTGCTTTCTGGGACTGCGGATGATTTGCATTGGACACATGATGTTTGACCCCATCTAACTGTTGTAATGCCTGAGAGAATGCATGAGACATGAAATGACTTATTTTCACTTCTTTTCTCTGCACAACTTTAGGGACACCAAAAATAGTCATAAAAGCAGACAACACTTGAAGTACTAGCTTGGTCTTCATGGAGCGCATGTTTTGATTGCGTTTTGTTTTTTTCTCTGACCTACTTTCTCCAGGAGCTGTAGCCAGACACCTGATTCCCATCTCCACTGATCACCCCTCCACCTGATTCCTCTCCCCTCATCAACCCCTAAGTAAAAGCCCGGCGCACACGTTGCCAGATTATCCCTTAAAGTTCCCGTCATGTTCCCATTTGGCTCTTTTCGTCTCCAGTGTTCTCCCCAGCGTTTCTCCGGTGTTTTCCAAAGCCAGTTACTCTCTCTCTGGTCAGCCTGCTTCCTGTCGCTGTCTCATTGCAGGGATCACGGATTCCCTGAGTTGAGTATTCGTTTTCTTTTTCTCTTTGTGTTAAAGGACAGTTTTGACCTCTGTGAACGTCTCCTGCATTTTTGGGTCCGCCCCTTTTCCTGGCGGTCACAGTTGTGTTCATGAATACAGACAGTAACCACTTTGGGCATAATTCTTTTGTGAGTATAGTTTCAAAGGTAAACAATGACAGAGAGCAAATTCACACAAGGCTGGTTTGCTTCGCAGATAAGAAAAGATCAGACATACAACTACTTTTTTTCAGGTGTATTCAGTCATTCAAGTGTCTTTACAACTATTCCGTGACGTTTTCCATATTTGTATTTGATAAACTTGGATAGATGGGGTGGCAGGATCAGCTGTTCAGTAGCGGTTTAAGACTGTTTCCAGTTCCAGTAACTGTGATTCATGTACAGTAATGCACCTTTAGAGGTGTGTAACTGTGACGTCAGTATCCTGCAGCATAAGAGTACTTGCGATGATCCGACTTGGCGTAGATTCCGTCCTCCTCACGAATCACAGCCTGCACCGTGGCCAGTGTTGGAATAACATACTTGGTCTCAAAGTTCCTTGCCGTCAACCCATCAAACACGGCCTGTAAAGGGAAATGAAGGCATTTATTCCTGAATGTTTGTGAATATTTTGAAAGAAAACAAAGGAATGACTTTAAAAATGTCAATCTTTGTCCATCCAGTGATGATACTCTTATTTTGGTGAGGGGCTCTTTCCTATTGAGTCAAATCTGCCCATGAAAATGTTTCATTTTAAACAATCAAATAAGGTGTGATGCATTATTCAACACAAAATCAGTAAAAATAAATTAACTAAATAAAACACTGTATATATTATATTAGAGGCAGCTTGTCTCTGTGGAGGCTACAATGTTTACACAGGAGTATAATGGACAAACTGCTCTTGACACACAGATGTGAGATGAGCAGCCATTTTGTTGTGACACTCACTTGGTCAAAGTTGGACTCGAACTGAGTGATGTTGGGTTCTAGCTCGTTGTGGACTCGTGGAAATGATATGGCTTTTTCCAGATCATAGTCAAAGAACAGTGTGTTCATAATGATCTGAAAGACAGAAAAGATTCCTATCATGAACATAATCACACCCTGTATTGATTTATATACGGCCACAGCCGCTGTACCAGCTTACCTGAGTGAGTACAGATAAAATTCGGATTCCTCCTGAGGCTCCGATTACCATCTTGACTTTGTTGTTTTTATCAAGGATGATAGTTGGACATATGGAGGAAAATGGCCTTTTGCCTTCAAATGAAAAGAAATGGTCATATAATCTTTTTACATCATCAATCACCCCTCTTTCAATATTTTCTTATGCTGTCCATATATATATATATATATATATATATATATATATAGGGCCAGCTTGGCCGTTAGGCAATATAGGCAGATGCTCGCTCTTCCTGAATTGGACATATACAAAACACTTCGCTAGAATGAACGGAAATGTTCAGCTCAGTAGGTTGAGCACTCCCCCCACTCCTCCAAGGTACATGATGATGTTATGATAAACTAAAGACAATGGTGAAAACAATGCTATTGGATTTATACTATTTGGATTATTTTGGAAACGTATGTAAATCGCAGATGGAGGGGTGGGGGTGGGGCTCCATATGATATCTAGGGTGCCACATTGGGTGGAGCCGGCCCTGTGTGTGTGTGTGTGTGTGTGTGTGTGTGTGTACCTGGGCCTATGGTATTTCCGGGTAAAGGAAGGCTCTTGTTTATGAATCTAAACAGGGTACTGAAGTCCTCCAGATGGTTGTTGGCAATAATCCCTGTCGATCTTGACCTGATTTTAGCGCCGAACCTGCTCAGAAAAGAGAGCAAAACAGTCAGTGTTCTTACTTCAAATGATAAAGGCATCGTACCCAAAGTTGATGGAGGTGGTGGCAGACACAGCACTTCCATCCTCTGCTAAGACAGAGATGTGCGTGGTCCCATGGTCTTCAGGCAAGTACAACTGCACCCCGTAGTACTCACTGGGATGTGAGGTGTCATCGGTGATCTTTTCACGCTGCTGATCAGCAAAGGACTTGGATGTTACGGTCTTGATGTACTTTGAGGGAAGAGAGAAGAATATTTTCAAATGTGAGAGTGAACGGCAAGTTTGTTTTGTGCGCTTTGGTTTAGTTTGTGTCTTGTGCACTTCCTGTTTTATTTTGGTGAGAGGATTTGGGTTTTTTTGTCTCCCTGCACTCTTGTCTGTCTTGTCTGTGTCTCGTTTGATTCCCAGATTGTCTGTACCTGTGGTGATTCCCTGATTGTCAGCACCTGGCCATGGCTCCTCTCTCTTACTTAAGCTCCCCTCTCCCTTTGTCTGCTGCCAGTGCGTCGGCCATGTCATGTTCTTGTCACGCTTACGACCAAGCTTCTCACGCCTTGTTGTTAACATTACTTCGTGAGTAGTTTAGTTAGTTAGAACCTTGTTAGTTTTTTCACGTCTAGTAAGTTAGATAGATTTTTGTTGAGCCTGTTGCTCTTGTTTATTTTGCCTAAGAGATGATACAAACTCTGTCTCGAGTGATTGGATCCAAAGTCTTGAGTGTTGACGTGACAGTAACAGAACGCACTGGCCATCACATGGATCTGGCCGTGACCAGAGCAAAGAAGGTCACTGTCACAGCCAAGGGAGAACGGCTGCACCAGCACGAGCAGAATCTCGCTGCTCTGAACCGGGCCGTTCAACAGCTCATCGACCAACATCGAGGCGACCAAGAATCTGTCTCCAGCCAGATCCTCCAACTGACCCAGGGACTTCAGCGAGTACATACCCTCCTGGGGCCTCCAGACAAGTATTCAGGGATCTCTGGGCAATGCCGAACCTTCATCCATCAGTGTCAATTACGCTTCAAGCTGCTGCCCCAAGTGTACGACTTGGAGATGATCAAAGTGTCCTTCATTGCTCCCTACCTAACTGGCTGTGCGGCAGATTGGGCCACTACAGAGATGGCCCTGGACTCTCTTTACTGCTTTTCAGCCAATGAATTCTTTGCCGCTCTCAGGCGAGTGTTTGATCCAACCGCTCCAGCTAGAGAAGAAGCCCGATGGCTTGAGACCATGCGCCAGAATCAGGACAGTGTGGCTGAATACGACATCAAGTTCCGGGCTGCTGCCGCAGGGGTGGAGTGGAATGATGCGGCATTAAAGGCGACCATTCGCAGGGCCTCACAGATAATATGAAAGACTTGCTCGCCCCTCTTGACGTCCCGCCGAATCTAAACTCCATGATCGAGCTAGCCATCCAACTCTACTTCTGCCTTTGAGAGAGGGCTAGAGAAAGACCCAAAGCGATACCCCACAACACTTCTGGTCAAGACCACCACAGGTGCAGAACTTCATGGCGAGACCCTCACCAATCCTGCCCCAGGGATCGTTTCCCACAGCGTTTACTGCAGGATTGGAGGAACCCATGCAGATTGGTCGAGCCAAGAACGACAGTGCCGCCATAAGGAAGGGCAATGTTTTTACTGTGGACAGTTGGGACACCTGAGAGCCTCATGCCCGGTAGGCAGCCACTCTCACTCCAGTCCATAGACACTTATGTGTGCACCCACCGTATGTCAGATTACCCACCACGCTCACTGACTCGGGTAACCATCCATGTAAGGACACGCTATCGCATTCAAGGGGTTTTAGTAGATTGCGGGGCTGACGAGAACTTAGATTCAGCCTTAGTCCATGAATCAAAAATGAAGACTTTACCCCTGTCAGATCCCGTCACAGCTCATGCCTTGAACGACACTGAGCTGTTCACTATCACACACCGAACAGAACCCATCAAGAAGTTTCATGTGTACTGTTTGCCCATGAACCCCGTTGTGCTAGGTTATCCCTGGTTGCGTAAACACAATCCGACGCTCAATTGGCAAACGGGATGTATAGGATTGTGGGGAGAGGGCTGCAATGACTCTTGTCTCAAAAGGTCCATTAACATCTCCGAGCTTTCCACCTTCTCTCTATTGTCCCCGCTCACTCACCAGACCTCGGCTCCCAACGGTCCCAGTCTGACAGGTGTACCACGCTGTTACCACCACTTGGGGGAGGTGTTTAACAAGGCTAAGGCAACCTCACTCCCCCCCACATCAACCTTATGATTGCCCCATCGATTTAGTACCTGGCTCATCCATCCCTAAGGGTAGAATGTACTCCCTGTCCCAGACTGAACGCCAAGCTATGAATGATTATATTCAACACTCACTACGAGCTGGACACATTCGCCCATCATCCCCTGCTGGAGCAGGGTTCTCCTTCGTAGTGAAGAAAGATGGTACCTTGCACCCATGTATTGATTATAGCTCTCTAAATGCAATTACCGTAGAGAATCGCTACCCACTGCATTTGGATCCAAGCCTTTAGTGTTCCATAACAATATTTATGATGAGTACAATTGTGTTGTACGTCATATGCATGATGCAAGTCAATCCTGTATCAGTTGCTCTTTTAAGTGCACAAGTATCAGATCAGCCACCAGGATTTACAAGAAGTCAAACACGTCACATGAAGCTCAAGCTGCCAA
>JAFBJT010111252.1:23358-38069 GCA_016785325.1 Chascanopsetta lugubris | reverse complement strand
ACAAGCTCCAACCGTAGTTTTCATCCATTATCCGGTAATGTTCTGGAAACAACACTGTTCCTAATGCGCTGGATCCGTTAGCCTCATGGCTACTTCGGTAAAGACAGAAACAGATTCAAAGATTCAGACTTTTCGGTTCAATACCTCCGCAACAGAAGGGTGTATTATTACAGTTGATGACAGTGGAACTTTGAACCAAGCGGTCTAATATCTCTATCTGTGATCATTTCAGTGTGATTTTGCTTCAAAGGCCATTCAGCTCAAACATATACGGACACACTCTTATGTTCACGTTTTAAACTTGCTGACAGCTCAGAGCCGCCTGTGAGGGTGAAACTTGCTTGCTTAGAAGGCGGGACTAGCCTACATTTTCAGCCAATCTGAGATCGTCTACTGATCAGCCAATCGAGGAGATAGTCATGTTTCAGGAAGGTGGGGCAGAGGCAAAACCCTGCATTTGACTCTAAGTAGGAATGCCTTGAAAAGGGCTCGTTTAAAAAAGAATAAAAGCGTATTACACTATAAATAGTGTTTATCATCATAATAGAAGCTAAAGAACGATTAGAGAGCCCCTTAAATCGGCACAATAGGTCCCCTTTAAATTTAGTTCTTACGGAAGCATATTGCATTCACTTGGAAAATGTAATATCGAAATTAAGAGCTCTTTTCTCAAAATTACGATATTCTGCTCATGTAATTATGAGATCAAATGAATCCGGAATCAAACAGATTATGAATAATAAATATGTCCTGGCTTTTTTCCAGTAAAATATACAACATTTAAAGGAGCAGTTTGTAAGATTTGGTGACATCTAGAGGTGAAGTTGCATGTTCACCTCACCCTCACCCTTCTGAACATGCAGGAGAACCTATGATAGACCTCAGTTGTCATTAGAACTCAAAAGATATTTCGAATGTCCACTCTGGGCTACTGTAAAAACATGGCGGCCCCCGTAGAGAGGACCCGCTCATGTAAAAATACATTAATGGGCTCATTAAGGGTAATGGAAAAATTATTTCATTAAGGTGATTATTATAATTCTGAAAGTGTCAGGATGTAATTGTTTTGAAATATTTTTAGCAGTGACAACAATTATAATAATCGAATCTTATCGCCTTAATCTTACACACTTGAATGCCCATTATAATGTGAATATTCTCTTTGAATTGCTTGATATGATCAATGAAAAAGTTTCTTTTGACAGTTGCGTTTTACGGTGGTGATGACGACATTTATGACGTCCAATTATTACCAGAAAACAGTTCAAGTAAACAAAGGGTTCAGCAGGGATAACGTATGACTTCATATGACACTGGGAAATATTGATGTTTATTAAGGATGAGAACGGCATCGATATGAGTATGTAAACACTGCGCAGGCTGTTTGGGAGGAAAGCCCAGTCTGACGTCCCCCGAGTCGCTCTCTTCATGGAGGAGCAGTTAAACCAACAAGATATGAGATCCGCATGTAATATTCGAAAAACTGTTTTACTTAGTGAATGCGATTCGCTCCCGTCAGTTTTTACATGAATGATGAGGAGTGAAAAAATGAATGATATTTTAGAATAAAAGAGATGGTACCTGCACACACCAGCTGTGCTTGTAAGAAAATACCAGAAAACAGCATGTGTGGTTTTCAGAACTTTATTCAATGTTACAGTTTTAAAACCCTCACAGAAAATGGGTGATGCACCAAACATTATTGATGAGGTTGGGACTTTAAGAGCATTGGGCGGCGCAGTGACAGGCCAGGTGAGCCTCGGCTGTCTCCATGAGGTCCACGCTCTTCTGGAAGATGTTGCTCAGGCTGTTCTGGGAAGAATCTGCGACAGAGAGGGACAATGGGCTCAGGTGAGGTGTTCAGCCCTCCACCCACTTTGAGTGGACTGGCATCTCTTTTCTTTCAGACTCACCTGCGGGGAGGCAGTGGTAGCCGACAGTGACGGGGGTGGTCCTCATGGGCATGCAGCCGGGCAGACAGCGCAGCACCGGCTCCACAGAGTAGCACTTGGACTCCTGACCATAGAGCATCACCTGCTTCTCCAGTTTGACAGATTCCAGCTTCATGTAGCACTCTGGAAGAGGTAGATCTGCGTTTACCTTCAACAGTCCTACATTTTAGGGGTCAGGTAAATGACCTTAAAGGTGCAGTGTGTACGATTGGGTGACATCTACAGGCAAAGATGCATTTTGTATCCATCACCTCACCCTTGCCCTTTGAGCATGCAGGGGAACCTATGGTAGCCCTTTGTTTTCATTGAAACTCAAAAGATGCTTCGTACGTCCAATCTGGGCTACTGAAAAAACATGGCCTGCCCCAGAGAGAGGACCCGCTCATGATGTGAACACAAAATCAAAGGGCTAGTTTTAAAAAGCAAGTCATGTATTCAGGTAAATTATCTGTTCGTAAAAATGTATTTTAAATCATCTTTTATATCTTCGGGTAGGAGTGAAAACTGTACACACTGCACCTTTAATTTGAGTTGTAACTCCTGCTGAAAGTATTACCAGAGGCATCGTGGCAGCTCTTTCCGGACAGAGCCCAGGAGTGAGCGTAGCTGGTGGAGTCCTTGACCAAGCGCTCGTTGGGTGTGATGAACTCCTGCTTGATTTCCCCGTCAGCCTTTCCACAGAGTCCACAGGTCTGTCCACGCATCCAGTCCACGACTTGAACCTGAGGAACCAAACACTTCAGCCTTTGTGGAATGTATAGTGCGTTGATGGAGTTTTAAATGGAAACAACGTCACACGAGTCACCTTCAGTGCGTCCAGGTTGAGGAAGACCTCCTGAAGGCCGAGGCTGGGAGCATGGAGAGCAATGCCCTGCTGTTTCTGTCTGATCTGAATTTGAGCTAGAACAAAACGAATAGATTCAAATATCATTTCTAAAACTTAAAAGAAAGTGATTAGTGTGAACGTTCAATTTGATTGACTCCGTTACCTGAAGGATGTTGATACGGCAGGTTTTCAATGGGGATTTCTACTCCGTTAATTTTAGCCATGATGATGTTGTTCTTTGGATACAGGTCGACATCACTGTTGAAAAAAAGATTTGGGTCGTGAGTTCAAGGTGTTATGAGTGTGTCATAATCATGTCTTTGATTTCCATAGTTGCTCGCACAGGTTTGCAATCTTCACGCTGATGTGGTTCTGTTCCTGAGCCTGGTCCCTCTTCAGCAGCACTATGAATTTGAGATCTGCGCTGCAGTCCTGAGCCAAGACCTGGTAGCAAGAGTGGGGCATCTCATTCTTGTATTTCTTGTTGTTGAATGTGATCACTGTGTCCTTGATCATTCTGCACTCAGCTGAAAGAGTCCGAAGAGAAAATGTTGGTTAAAGGTGCAGTGTGTAATATTTGGTGACTAATTGGTGATTAATGGGCTCATTTTAGGGTAATGGGACAAAAATACAACATTTACATGATTATAAATTCATTAAAATGTCAGTATGTAATTGTTTTGTAATATTGTCGGAAGTGACAAAAATGATCAAAATATTCGACATTGCAGACAGATCTGATACAGATCCATCTGAATAGTCACATGTTGTGTTCCTTTAATGATGCACTCACCTGCTTCAGCCTTGTTGAGTATGTACAGGATCTTTTGGGCCCAGTTGTTCTGGTAGGGTTCCAGTTCAGCGGCGGTTTCACCGATGGGCAGAGAGACAGGGAGATTCACTCCAAGCTTGTAAATGGTCCTCTGAGGAAAGAGTGTTTACGATAATGGCTTTACAAGATGGACACACACACAGATTATGTGTCTTTGTTACGATGTGAAATCAAACCACACCTTCGGTGTCTTCAGAACGACGTCCAGACTTGTTTCAGATGCGATGGCCACTGAGAGTTTGAACTGCTTATGGAGGTTCTTAACCTTGGCCAGGCTGATTCCGGCTTCGAGAGCAATACGGGAAATGTACTCGGAGAGGCTGGACGGACGAAAACAATACGGTTTTTTAGTGTCGTATCTAGGTGACACATACATGGGAAGTGCTTGATTCTCAGATTCCCGACTGGGACTCATAACTTCAGTAAAGCTAATCTGAAATGTGAAATATTTGTGACATTACTCCTTTGCGTAGCGCTGCATGTTCTTTGGAAGTTTGTCCCAGGTCAGTTTCAGGCGGAAAGCCGGCTGTTCACCCACAACACCGGTTTCAGCTGTGATCTCGGTCTCGTACTGCTTGCACTCAATGCCCCAGGCGATCTTGGCCTAAAAAGACATCCGGTAAGTAAGACATTTAAAAAAATTGCCACCTGATTCACACCACCAGAATGAACCTTTTTAAATGTATGTTACCATCAGCTTGTGGTAGCTCAGCATGACCCCATCGGCGCAGATTCTGTAGTGGTCGGTCTCAGCCAGGTTGGCGAAGATAACTTGCAGTCTGGCGGTGGCTTTGTCGAGGTAAGCGGCGATCTGGTAACCTTGAACCGTGTGGTCGGCTCTCACGGCACGGATAAGGACAGTCACAGCAGGAGTGACGGCATTTGCCAGGTATTTGGCCTAAAAGCAGAGGAGAATCATTTCATTTACAGTTTTTATGTTTGCTAACTGGGATCGTCCCGATGGTTCTGATGACTCACCTTGCTGTAAATAGCTTCGAAGCTATAGGCACTGCTCTTGCTGTTGGTACGGCCTGTGGAGACGGCATGCTGCAGGCAGAGACAGCGTGCATTAAAGGTGCATTGTGCGTGTAAATATACATGAATGGGCTCATTTAAGGGAAATGGGAAAAAACATTTACATGATTATAAATTCATGAAAATATCAATATGTGCTTTAAGACAAAATCACTGTTGTGACACACACCCCAATGTACATTTGTAAAAGTTGTTTTGTAATTCTATTTCTATGGATAGAAGTGACAACAAGTGACCAAAATCCTACACACTGCACCTTAAAGTCTTCTCACACATCACTCATATTAAGGTACTTTCGTCCACCAAAGACTGCAATCTGATAATTACCTGGTGAATGTGGCTCTTGATAAACTTCATGTCATTCAGTTTTTGCTGCAATAGAAACAAACACATTAATTCCTGTACACTCCTATAGTTTTACACACTCATTGGGATTTATATAGGTCACCTTGGAAATGGAGGAGACCTTTGAGGAGCTAGAGCTGCGCGACAGGAGCCTGTTGGAGGCGGAGCTTCTGGAGTTAGAGAGGCTCTGGGAGGAGCTGCTGCCCAAAGCGGCCGCGTTGATGACCTTGCGCGAGGAGGAACTTGAGGACTGGGATGATGAGGCGCTGGAGCGAGAGCTGCTGCTGGAGCTGGAGGAGGTTCTGTTCTTCAGACCAGGAACCAAGATCTTGGTGAGTTTCATCAAGACGTTCTTGTCCTCGAGAATCTCCTCTTCCTCACTCAGGTTGATCACTTTGATGATCTTCTCCGCTGCCTTTTCTCCCACCTGAATCTCAATTTCAATCTTCTCGATGACCGGTCCAGCAGCTGCAGTCAAATAGTAAATTGCACATCAATTTTAAAGGTGCAGTGTGTAACATTCGGTGACATCTAGTGGTGACGTTGCATGTTTTATCCATCACCTCATCCTCACCCTTCTGATCATGCAGGAGAACCTATGGTCGACTTCAGTCGCCATTAAAACTCAAAGAATGTTTAGTACGTCCACTTTTACTACTATAAAAACATTGCGGCCCCCAAAGAGAGGACCCGCTCCTCATGTAAATATACATTAATGAGCTCATTTTAAGCAGCTACCCTTTCAGTATAATTATTTTTTCAGTACGTCATTGTCACATACCTGGAGCAACCTCTACCATGACGGCATGTTTCCCAATGATGGCGTAGAGTGGGCAGTCCCTGATGAAAGCAGCATTGTGAGACTCGATCTCAGTGCAGGCCTTGATTCCAAAGGTTTCAATTGCAGCACACATCTTCTTCTCGAATCCCTTGGGGATTTTCAGGATGTTGATCATCTTTCTTGGCAGTTCAGTGATGAGTTCAGATGATGCTGACTGTAAAACCACAGCAAGGTTTAGTGCATTGCTTTTGGGACAGTGTTAGGAGTTGTCTCTTTATTTATTTTTTTTTGGTGAATCAAACTCACGTCAAAAGCCACTGAGGATGAGGCCCTTGAGGAAAACACCTGAGCTACAGATTCAGTTGGAATCATTGGTGTGATCTTGGCAGCAGTGAGGTCCTCCACATTTCTTGCCACAGCGAAGGTCTCAACACTTTCAAAATAAAAGACAACACTTTATGAAAACCCAACTTCACAACTTGATGACAGATTTAACTTGAGGCGAAAAGGCGAAATACATACATGGCGGTTGCAATCTTATCGATACCAGGGACAGGAAGCAACTGGAGCTTGAAGTTGCCCTTGTTAATGTCAATTCTTGCCTCCATCTTAGCAGGAACAATGGTGTGAACTCTGGCTCTTGACAGCAGGGAAGCTTGGATCAGAGCAGTATTCACGCCCATCACTGCATAGGTGTGCATGGAAACACTGCAAGGGGCAAAGGCATAGTTTTTGTCAACAATACAGATGAGAAGAAGTTTGTTTGTGTAAAGCAGTGATTCTCAGCTAGTGGGTTGTGACCCAAAGGTGGGTCGCGGACCCGTTTTCAGTGGGTCACCAACCTTTGACTGGAAAAAAAATTTAAGGAAAGAAACCTCTTTGCTTTTATTTTGAAGATGATTTTCTATGCATTTGAATGCCATCTATTCACACTCCTTAACAGTAGGTGGCGATGACGCCCTGTGATCCTAATAGAAACCCAAAGTGTGTTTCCATATGCTAATTGACCATGGCTTCTCATATTGAGGACATAATCGTGCACATATGTATGTTTTATTACCCTGTGTCCCTAAGATGCACTTTCTAGTTTTAAATTAAAATGCAGGTAGTTGGGTGTAAAAGAGAATATATCCATCTGTGGCGTCGCCACATTAAACTTTTTTTAAAATTCTGAATGATCTCAGGTTCAAACTGCATCATTATCTGAAGTTGAAAACAATTTTGGTTGCAGCTCGTCATTAAGAGGTGATGGTGGGTCCCAAATACAGACCAGTTGAGAACCATTGGTGTAAAGTATAACCTGTTCACCTTGGAGTAATGGCCGCCCTCAGGTTGATGTCGGACTTGAGAAGCTGGGAAGCATGGAAGTTCTCGGGCAGGGGTGGGGTCACGGTAGCATGCACTGCAAATATACAACACATTTCCTATATTGGCACCAGGCCATGTTTCATTTTTGGTATTGGTTCATAATCCAGATCAGTAGACTCACGTTCAACAGATGCAGCAGCCACAGCAGCGGTATAGAAACTCAACTCCATTGGCAGACCAACAACGGTGGGAATGATGCGACGGACCTCAGCGACCAACATTGGTTTAGCATAGTGCATCGCAACACCAGACAGCAAACCCTCCAAAGCCTTCCTGCCATTAGTGTGAAGTGCGGGTCCAGTGGCCAACTGTAAGGACAGTGAATGAAGCTCGGGAGTCCAGAGTGACTAAGCTCAACGTATTCAGTGTGAACGACAGAAGATGCTTTACCTCAATCATCTGCTCAACAATGGCTTTGTCAATGTTGGCAAATGCAATTTCCTGTCCGAAGAATTTCACGTAGACGGAGGCAAGGGGCTGGCTGGAAGGATGAGCCCTCCACTCAGACAGCTGTTAAGGAAACGTGTACAAATACAGAGTAAATCAACCTTTGAAACTTGAACAGACTTTGATGACATGCGCTCGAATGACTTCCTGAACTTACAGCCTTGATGACTTGCTTCATCTTGGTGATTCTGTCAGCGTTCTCAGGACCCTCCTTGATTTTCAGCAGGGCCTCCTGGACTCCCTCAGTTCTCACTCCAACCTGGATCAAGGAATGAACATTTAATGTTGGAAGTCCTATTTTTTGTGTGCAAAGCTTGCACACAGATTCTTGACATTTGTAAACACCTAGAGATACGATGTAAGACAGTGATTCTCATTTGTGACCCACTGTCTTCAGTGGGTCACAGTTGTCATCTAGTCACACCATTTAACAGTAGGTGGCAGTTTTAGGTAGAGATCCTTTAAATCAGGAATTCTCAACTGGGACCATTTTCAGAGGGTCACGGGCCTTTGACTCCCAAGCCCAAGCCAGTTGAGAATCACTGATGTAGAATCTCTAGTGGCTAGAAAGACAGAGGCCAAGCACCAATACGCAGAGTAGCTATGTTTGCCATACCTCAAGAACATCAGCGTAAGCTCCAGCCAGGTAGGTGCGAGCTTTGGCAACAATTGCTCTTGGCAGAACAGTTGCGGCATCGTTGACATAGAAGGCGGAGGCAGCAGCGCCCATCATCCATGGGTCTGTAGGGAACAGACAAGAACCATCAGGTCACGTGTGTTAAAACTGCAGTTTTCAAATGTTCTTCTGTTCCTCTCTTACTGAGGTAGGCATCCACGTAAAGACTTCTGCTGAAGCGGTAGCTCAGTCTGTCAAATTTGGGGCTGAGGATCTTCACGGCTACATTGCAGGCAGCAGCACTGAGAGCGGAACATTATAATTTGTTTAATTCTTAGCGAAAATTTCAAGAAATTAAGATACTGAAACTCAGAATGTAACTTACACAGAGGCAAAGTCAGGGGCTGTGTTCTTGGTCATAGCCTTCATGTATGAGTAAACAAAGCTAGCGACCTGCAGGTTTGATTCTTTCAAGAGGGCGTCGGCAAGAGTGGTCACCAGACCCATTGGCAGCTTTGTCTCAAACATGACGATGGCAGCGACCATACGGAGCTCAGCGTGCAGAGCCTTGTCCATGAAAAGCTGAATGGCGAGATTCTGGATCTTTTTCACAAAGACAAAATGTTTAAGGTTAAACAACAAGTTTTTGGCAGGTTTGAATTGTGTCCACTCTGAATTCGGAAATCGTCTCACCATCTTGGGCTCCTTCTTTGCAATGTTCCTCAAGGCCAGAACCGTATCGATGTGAACTCTGTGCGGCAGAGTGGAGGCAGCACTTCCAAAGCCAGGCAGCAACTTCATGATTGGTTTAATGCTTGAGGGATGTCCAGCATTGCCCAGGACTTTAAGAAGAACAATGAGTTCCTCAACTTTAGCTTTGGCAAGAGCCTCGACTGCGAGTTCATGGATGGGCTGTAGGAGGAATAGCCAGGCGTTCATGTCATATCCAAGCTATAGTTATCATAAACATAAACAACTGATACTTACCCTCACAAGCTCCGCTGGACAAGTTGGGTTCTCTGCACAGTATTTGGCGACCAGAGTGCCATAGCCCAGCAAGACAATCTCACGCAGGACTGGGTTTTCTTGGATAGGGTGAATCATGGACAGCTCCTTTGGACGGAACAGGATCAGTTGTTATTTTACCCTTGTTTGTACAATGCTAAGAACACTGGAGAAGACTTACGGTTAATGTATACTTCGCAAGAACAGATCATTTTGTTCTTGTTCCCAAGGGCGCAAGAAGAAGAAGAAAGTTCTTTCTGGCCTCTCTCTCGCCGTGTGTGTGTGTGTGTGTGTGTGAGTCTCTGTCTCTCTCTCTCTTTCTCTCTCTTTCTCTTTCTCTTTCTCTCTCTCTCCCGTGTTGACGCGTTGCGAACGCCGGTTGAAACGTTACCTGCGATCTGCCAACACTGCCCGTGCGATCGACCGGTCACAATTGACCACTGTGTGGAGCCTAATACAGTAAATACAATGACAATGGGGGGGGTGATAGCCATGTGTTTCTTTTAATGACAACAATCATGATCCGAACTGAACTATTTTCTGTGTGTGTGTGTGTGTGTGTGTGTGTGTGTGTTCTATGGGTAAGATAACCTTCAATGACATCTGTTGTGATCTTGTGCGATATAGAGAATCAAATCAATTCGACTCTGGGGGGCAGGTGGAGTCATTGGGGGGCGCAGCATTACTTTGAAAAGGAGTGCAGCACAGACACTCATCAATGGCATATTATTTGCAGATATTAATTGATCACTGATCATTGATCAAAAAATTCGGACCAATCACACAATAGCTGTCAGACACACCAGAACAAGAGCAAAGTTCAGCCCAGATGATGTGTCAAGAACAAGCTGCAAGAAACTCCCAAACCAGGAGTGCGCATTGAACTTTGGTCTTTACTTGCCTCGACCAGCTTGATGGCCTCCAGGTCAGCAGTCACCATGTGCACGGACGCCAGCAGAGCTTGAGCTACTTCAGCAATAGTCAGCTCACCAACCAGGAACTTCTCCTTGATGAACTTCAGAGCGGTGTGAGTGCCAATAGCTGGGACAGAATTCAGTATCCAGTGCCTAAAACACAGACACTCTGTGTTAGTATTTCATTCATGTTTTTTTCCCCATGGCTCTTTTCCTCCGAATGTAAGTTACCTGTGATCGGGTTTAGTTTTGAACTGATTCCAAAGAGCCTCGATACTCTCATATCTGGCCACACGCAGCAGCTGGATGAGCTCAATGAACTTCAGAGGGGCGTCTTCGTGGACCGTGGCCACGTTGTAGGTGACCAGGTGGTTCAGAATCTCAATGATCTAGTAGTACAGTGAAAATGTATTATTGTACATCGACAATAGATCGATGCAGAAAAAAACCTCTGGGGAAGAATCAGCGTTGTCTTCAGTACCTGCGCCTCAGTGTTGCTGATCCTCAGAAGCTGGATGGGCGTCTGGAGGAGCTCACTGCCGAACTCGTACTGCAGGGATCCACAGGGAAGGTACTCAGCTCTGATGGGCTCCACTGGGATGCTCTGGATCTCAAGGAAGGTCAGGACTTGCCTTTGAGCAAACAGGCGCAATCAGTTGCTGTGCAGTGTGGCATTGAAAGCCATGAAGAGTGGTTTACATCATTCTAGCCTCACTGCACTGGTTGCCTGAGAATTCTAGGGTTAGGGTTAGCTTTTAAAATGATTTGTTTTTAAATGTCTAAATGGTCTTGCCCCACCCTTCCTCTCTGAGCTTCTACAACCATATACCCTGATATATACTGGACTGGATTGGATGTTCTTCATGTCAATTCAAACAACATACTTAGCCTCCATCTGGGCAGCACCATTCAAAATGTTGAAAGGAGAGAACTGGATGAGCTCTGTGGTGGTGGCCTCCAGGATCAGAGTGCCGTCGGCGGCTGGTTTCATGACGTAGTTGAAGGCAGCAGCTCCCTTTATGGTCTTTCCTCCCTGCATGAACAACCACCCAATAATGTCATCACATATGCGCCACAAGTACCTTGAATAACATCAGCGGCGTCAAACTCACCAAGTTTCACAATTTGCAAAACAACTGTCCTCATATTTGATTATCATTTAACAATGTATTATCTTTTTAAAGGTGCAGAGTGTATGATATAGTTACATCTATTGGTGAAGTGGCTTATTGCATCCGTGACCTCACCCTTCCTATTTGAGCATGCAGGAGAACCTACCTTAGACTTCAGTTGTCATTAAAGCTCACTAGATGTTTAGTGCATGCACTCTGTGCTATTGTAAAAACATGGCAGCCCCCATAGAGAAGGCCCTCTTTTGATGTACATGTATATTAAAGGGCTCAATGTATGGTGATAGAAAAAGCAAGTCATACATTAAGGTGATTAAACATTTGTAAAAAATGTGAGAATAGGATTATTTTGTCATTATTATTTCTACTGATTGATGTGACAAGAATGTATGGAAATCGTACACACTGCACCTTTAAGTTACAAATATTGTACATGCGTTTCCATACACGTCACACCTGTTAACACACTGAATATATCGCTACACATAAAAAGTGGCACGTGTAATTCACTGGAGTTCATGGGCAATGTATGTTTTGGACTTTGGACTTTTGAGATGATCATACGTCTTGAAGCTCTCACAGACCACATACAAGATCTTACGGGCCACATTCGGCTCGCGGGCCAGAACTTTGACAGAGAGTTAACAGCGTAAAGGGAGAATGTACTCACAGCCTCGCACTCCGGACATTTCTCGGTGTAAGCCAGGCCGATGTCCTTGATGATCCTCTGCTGGCAGTGGCTCAGGTCCTTGGTCTTGCTCAGAAGAATGCGTTCGGCCTTGGTGTCCTCACTGATGACGTAGTGGGTCTTGCACACGCCCTGTGCACCAGGCTAAATCACAGGAGTCCGCGGTTTATACATTGTGGGGCGTTTCATTGCTGCAAGCCGTCGAATCCGAGTCATGGTTTACCTCTTGCAGCTCATAGACATTCTGAGTCTTCTTGATGTTCAGCTGGAAGATGTTCAGGATTCCTCTGTAGATGTTCAGCACTGTGGCAGAGACACCGGCAGGTGCAAAGACTTTGCCAACCACACCGTTAGCATACTCAAACTTGATGGGCGTCATGAGCTGAGCAGAGAGAGCGGAGGTGAGCTTGGTGGCGGGGATGAACGCATCCTTGGGCCAGATGCCGCTGTACTCCAAGATCTCAGGGTCCAGAAGCTGCGCGGGTGAAGACGGGACAGTTTAGCGAAACGCTAACATCAGACAAAGACGTAAAGCTGCACTGATGCTCCTAAACTGGTCTTCACCTTCAGCAGGAACGTGCCGGCAGAGGCAGCATGGATCAGAACTTTGCTCCGGACTTTGACCCCAGCTCTTGCCAGTCCCTCCTCTGGCAGACCTCCCATCAGCATGGCTTCATATTTGTACACGTAGGTCTTCCCCAGAGTAAATTCAGGGACTGCAGTTAGAGTGAAATATCAAGACTGTTAGGGATTGGCTTAGAGCTTTTAAAACAGTTGGATAAGCCAATAAGAGAGTGTGTGTCATGAGTCTATGTGTGTTTGTAAAACTTTCTAAAGTGAAGGATACAAATGTTTTAATGAACAACAGATTTTTATGTAAAGATAGAATAACATACCCAAGCTGACCTGGTACCCCGCTGAAACAAAGCAAACAAATGGAGGATGATTTCAGTGAATTTGTAAAGGACAGATGTTTTTCCACATTTCGTTTCTGAAATTGCACTTCCAACACTTATTCAAACTATTTTTCTTTTCACTTAATCAACAAAAAAAAAACAAAAAACAAAAACAAACATTGAGGTCATTATGAATTCATGAAATTATCAGTGAGTAATTGTTTTGTAATCTCTGTGATTGAGACAAAAATGACCGAAATCTTTCTCACTGGATCTTTAAGTTATTTGCAAATATGTTTTAAAAATCTTTCTATTATTTTGGGCCTGAACATTGAAGAGTGAGGGAATCTCCATCCCCTCTGCAGGAAATGTAACTATACAATGGGGTTGATAAAACTGGATCCTGAGAACAGTTTAACAGAGAATTAAACTATCACAACAAATAAAAAGTTAAAATAAAGAGTTAAGTTTGCCAGGATTGACATACCTGCAAGGGCCACAGCAAGAGCAAGCACAAGCACCCTCATGGTTGGTGATGTGACGGACTGCCAATCAGATGCTGCCTTTTAAAGCCACTCATGTTGCTGCTGTCGCAACTTCAGAATGTATCATTAACTAAACATCAGGTGTCAGTCTGCCCTGACCACCTCCATCAAACAAACAGTGTAAACAAAATGTCACTGATGAGAACAACCTGCTCTGACCCGACTCTTTGATGAAGTTGCATGTTGTGTCCATCACATCACCCTCTCCATTCCAGCCGGCGGGAGAAACTATGGCAGCCCTCAGTTGTCATTAAAAGTTAGGGCTGTTGTAAAGAATAAAAAAATGGTGGACCCGCTCCTGGTGTAAATACACATTGAAGGGCTGCTTTTAGGCTGCTCATACATTTGTAAAATCATATTATTGTTTTGTAATTATTTTTCTATAGGAGTGACAAACAATTTACGAAATCTTACACACTGCACCTATAAAAGTGGTCATTTTTCTCACTTCTAAAAAATTTTACAAAACACTGACATACTGACGATATCATAAATGTAGAATCACCTTATCTTTTTTTTCTCCATCTCCCCTAAAGGTGCAGTGTGTAAGATGTCGGTTATTTTTGTCGTATCTAAAACTATTACAGCACAATTACATACATTTTCATGAGTTTATAATCACCTAAATGTCTTTATTTTTCTCCCTCACCCTTAAATGAGCCCATTAATGTATATTTACATGAGGAGAGGGTCCTCTCTATGGGGGCCGCCATGTTTTTACAGTAGTAATAGTGAACGTAGTAAACATTGTTTGAGTTTTAATGACAACTGAAGTCGACCATAGGTTCTCCTGCATGTTCAGAAGGTGAGGTGATGGATACAACATTCAACGTCACATCTAGATGTCACCAAGTCTTACACACTGCACCTTTAAGTATCGTGTGTATTTATCCATTAATACAGTTATCCATAACTTGTATCTATTCATTTATTATTCTGATGTTCAGAAAATGCCAGTGCTTCTACGTGATCTGTTTTCAGTGGCACAAAAGTATCGACATGGGTCTCCACAAAAAGGTCAACCTGTCCTAACCTGTAATTCTGCAGCAACCCTGGCAGCTTGCTCTTTAAACTGCTGACACAACACAATTCATTTTAAACTTGATTTTTAAAGGTGCAGTGTGTAGGATTCAGCTCATTTTGATCACCTCTAAAAATATTACAAAACAATTACATACTGACATTTTCAGGAATTTATAATCACTCACATTTTTCTTTTCTTTCATTACCCTTAAATGAGCCCATAATATATTTACATAAGAGGCGGGTCGCCATGTTTTTACAGGAGCCCAGAGTGGACATACTAAACATCTTTTGAGTCTTATTTACGA
>JAFBJT010111252.1:7687-21071 GCA_016785325.1 Chascanopsetta lugubris | reverse complement strand
GTTTGAAAGAGGTTTGATAGGTTTAGGGTTTTAGCACAATTAGCAGCCCTAATTTTTTTTTGTTTGTTTCATTTTTGAGAGTTTTGAGGTTTGCGTTTTCTAAATAATGACAAGTTCTTGGCCCGATAACGTTCAAGAAATACTGCTCCAAGCACAGGGACTGCAAACCGTGACAAACTGCCGTATCTGACGACCCTCCGGACCTCAGGAGACGCGTTGTATCCGTTTCGTCCATGTGAGTGAAGAGATGGTTTGTTTTGGTGACCTGTGTTCGCAGGTGTTTTTGTTTGACGTGGGTGGAAAGACATGGAAGTCCTACAACTGGAGCATGGTGACGACCGTGGCCACGTTTGGAAAATACGATCCTGAACTCATGTGTTTCGCTCACTCCAAAGGAGCTCGACTCGTCCTCAAAGGTAATGTCACACTGTCCGGTCGCCCCCGTAACGAGTGGGGTGGTTCGGTAAAGCCCCTTTGGTTGGTCTGGAACTAGTTTTCACCGAGGGCCCCACCGGCATCATGGTTGCTCTCGAGGGGCTGGTTTTAATCGTGGGAGTAAATGTAATTACTACTTAACATATTGTAAAGTAACTTTCTTCACATTTGATTATTTATTAATCAAATCAAATCAAACTTTATCTGTATAGCCTGCATTCACAAATCAGAGTTTGTCTCACAGGGCTTCACAGGGTGGGTCCTCAGACCCTCAGCAAGGGTAAGAAAAACAACAAAAACCTTTTAACGGGAAAAAAACCAAAAGGTAGAGACCTTCAACACATCTGTTTGATGTATTGATTATTTACTTTAGTACGTCTTCATGTGCTGTGAAGGAGTTGACCCACTTTATGAGAGGACCAATGGGAGGGGCTTGGGATGTACGGATCGCATGTTGTCAAAGTGCTGCCTAACCATTTCCAAAATGGCCAACGCTGTGTTTGCTACAACATCAAACTGCCGCAGTCAACAGCTCAGTGTCCCACCCTGTGTCCACCTCTGTCTGTCCTCGCCGGTTAAAGGTGACGTCCCCCTCTCCCACGTGGTGGACAGAGGTAACCGCACCGCATGGATCACAGAGAAGCTCCACTTGGCCAAGAGCCAGTTTATGGACGGAATCAACCTGGACATAGAACAAGCGGTGGAAGAGGGCTCACCTGAGTACCATGCTCTGACCGAGCTGGTGAGAGAGACCACCCAGATGTTCCACACAGAGATCCCAGGGTCTCAGGTGAGGAAGGAGATTTCTGATCTACTTTAGTGATTTGAAAAAGCTCTACCCGGTTCATTCTGATGGAAGCGTGTTGCATTCCCTCAGTAAATCTTATTTTCAATATTATCTCATAATTACGAGATCACGTTAGACCGGAATTAAACAGATTATGAATAAAGAAAGACCTCCTGGCTGTCTTCTGTAAATATAGAAGATTTAAAGGTACAGCGTTTGGTGACATCTACAGGTGAAGTTGCATAAGATAAGATAAGATAGGATAAGGTAAGATTGTGTATCTATTAACTCATCCTTCCCGTCCGAGCGCGCAGGAGAACCTATCGTAGCCCGGGTCGCCGTCCAAGCTCAGAAGATGCTTAGTTTGTTCAATCTGGGCAATTGAAAAAACATGGCTGCCCCCATACCCCCTCGATTCACATTAATGGGCTCATTTAAGGATAATGGACAAAGCAAGTCATACATTGAGTATACATATATATGTGTGTGTATATATATATATATATATATATATATATATTTGCATTTTTGAAATTGTCTGCACATACCGTAATTGTTTTGTAATATTATTGTACATGTTTGTGATGACAAAAATGGACAAAAATCGTACACACTGCACCTTTAATGCCCATGATAATGTGAATATTCTCTTCAAATTGCTCCATATGTTCAATGTACATTTTTACAGTTGCGTCTAAAGTATGACTTTATATGGCTCAGGGAAATATAGATGTTTATTGAAAATGAGAACAGCATTGATATTAGTATGAAAATACTGCGCAGGCGTCTGTCGCTCCGACTGTTGAGGAGCAAAGTCCAGTCTGACGTCCTGCGAGTCGCTCTCCTCATGGAGGAGCAGTTCAACCAAATGACGAGATAATATTATCCGTGAATGCAACAAGCTTCCGTCCATCCTGGAATCACTGTGAACCCTAGGTCTCATTCGATGTGGCCTGGTCCCCAAACTGTGTGGATGGACGCTGTTACGATCACGTCACCATCGCTGAGTCCTGCGACCTGCTGTTCGTCATGTCCTACGATGAGCAGAGTCAGATCATGGGCCAGTGTATCGCCATGGCAAACGCCCCGTTCAATCAAACGCTGAAAGGTTTGTTCTAGAGCTGCAGCGATCGATCCTTTTTGTTATCCGTCGATCGATTGATTGTTTTACTCCATTCGATTAAACTATTATTACCTCAAAAAGGCTAAAATAAATCCTGTGTGTGTGTGTGTGTGTGTGTGTGTGTGTGCGTGCGTCAGTTCCTTAACAAACATTTACATCCGTTCCCTAACCAACTGTTACAGCAGAACATGAATTAAAGGTGCAGTGTGTACGATTTTGGTTAGTTTTTGTCACCTCCATCTATAGAAATAGAATCACAAAACAATTATGTGAAGTCATTTTTTTAAACGTATAATCACCTCAATGCATGACTTGCTTTTTAAATAACCCTAAAAATAGCCCTCTAATGTATATTTACATCTGGAGCGGGTCCACATGCAACTTCACCTCTAGATGCCACCAAATCTTAAACACTGAACCTTTAAAGATTAGATTATTTGATTCAAGCAAATTGGAAAAGGAATAATTGTTATAATTGATGAATTGTTCGATGAATTGTTTGAGCTCTAGTTTGTTGTCCACTTATGTCCAATCAGCATATTACCCCTAACCCTACCACCAGGGGAGTGATCTGTCTTTCGTCTGTTTAAAGGCTACGAGGACTATTTGAAACTGAAGATCGATCCTAAGAAGATAGTGATGGGAGTTCCATGGTATGGATACGACTACGTGTGCCTCAACCTTACCGAGGTAAAGTGTTGTTCAAAATCATGCAACCTGAGCGTGACTGCAGCAGTGTGTGTTTACATGTGCTTGTTTATTGTCATCAAACCCGACCATCCCATAAAACAATGTATGATTAGTTAAAGCTGCGGCTCAGGGGGGGGGGGGGTTGCATGTTGTATCACCTCAGTCTCACCCTTCTCAGCATGAAGGAGACTTCACTTGTCATAAAACTCAAAATATGTATAGTATGTCCACTCCAGGCCACTGCAGAAACATGGCCGCCCCCATAGAAAGGACCCACTCCTCATGTAAATATACATTATTGGGTTCATTTAATGGTGATGGAGGAACAATGAAACATTTATGAGATTATATATATATATGTTGCAGTGTTTACAGTGGCCCAGAGTGGACGTACTAAACATCCTCAGAGTTGTCATGACAACTGAGGTCGACCATAGTTTCTCCTGCATGTTCAGAGGCTGAGGCTGAGGCGATGGATAC
This sequence comes from Chascanopsetta lugubris, assembly GCA_016785325.1. Taxonomy (NCBI): domain Eukaryota; kingdom Metazoa; phylum Chordata; class Actinopteri; order Pleuronectiformes; family Bothidae; genus Chascanopsetta; species Chascanopsetta lugubris. The sequence continues at coordinate 17,556 of JAFBJT010111252.1, read as the reverse complement.
AACCGGCAACTTCAACTCAAGATATCACCCAGTCGTACGCACTGCAATGTCGCCTACTTGTTCAAACCTTTTTTTCATTCTGCCATGACAGGACGACATTTGCTCGATTGCCAAAGTTCCTTTCCGTGGAGCTCCCTGCAGCGACGCAGCTGGAAAACAGAAGCCTTACGAGTGGATCATGAGACAGATCCAGGGCTCAATGAGCGGCAGGATGTGGGACAGCAACCAGGAGGCTCCCTACTTCAACTACAAGGTGACAACTAGTTTATCCAGCGTCGATTTGAAAGATAGTGAAGCCTTTTGATACTTGAGAGGACCCGCTCCTCATGTAAATATACATTCATGGGCTCATTTAAGGGTAAAAAGAAAAAAAGATATATACATTGAGGTGATTATAACTGAGCGTTAGCATCGGTTCTCCTGGATACTTGAATGGGAAGGTGAGGTGATGGATACAGTATCAACAAATCCTACACACTGCACCTTTAATGTTTCGATATGTTGTTTTTTTACTAAACAAACTAAAAAGCCTTATGTTATTTATCTTATTTGCATGACAGCATGTTGTTTCTGTCTCGACATGGTCGCGGTTTCAATTCTCTTCCGCTCTCTCTGCAGTCTCGACCCGATGCGTGTGCATGCACACACACACACACACACACGCACACACACGCACGCACACACACACACACACAGTGTCAAAGCCCTAACAGTCTCAGAAACTGTAATGCCTCTCCTTCACCACATGGTGTGTTCATCATCGTAAATGAGAGGCTGCTCTCAGTTGATTTGACCTGGTCAAATAAAGGTCAAATCAACACAAATAAAAAGTGGAGCAATCATCGGCTCCAATTCTCATTATTTCCTCAATTCCCTTTGAAGGACAAAGACGGACGGATCCATCAGGTTTGGTACGATGACCCTCAGAGTATTTGTGCCAAAGCCAACGCGGTGATGTCTAAAGGTTTGAGGGGCATTGGCATGTGGAACGCCAACATCTTGGACTACAGCGACGACCCGGTCGCTAGGCAACAGACTGCCATGATGTGGAACGCTCTGCTGGGATGTTAGCTGGGATACAACCCAGCGCTGCTGCAGAGAGGTATAATACTGCTGAGCCCCCTCCTGCTCCATCTGTTCAGGAGTGAGGAGCAACACACTATTGTTGTTCTGTTGTTGTTGTTGTTTGTCATGTGTTGTTTATGGTCTGGAATGTAGTTCTTCTCAGACATTCCTCTGTGCTTTATGGAAGAACTGTGATGCTCTTAAAAGTTAATCCATGCTCTTTTATGTCTTCCAGAAATAAAGCTTTTCTGGTGGAATTGCTGAAGTTACTTAAAGGTGCAGTGTGTTGGTCATTTTTGTTACTTCTAAAAATGTTACTAAACAATAACATACTGACATTTTCATGAGCTTCTAATCACAGAAATGTTTTATTTGTTCTCCATTCCACTTTAACGAGCCCATTAATGTATATTTTCATGTGGAGTGGGTCCTCGTTACGGGGGCCACTATGTTTTTACAGTAGCCCAGAGTGGACATACTAAATATCTTTTGAGTTTTAATGAGTCTGCCACAGGTTCTCCTCATGTTCAGAGGGGTGAGGTGATGGATACAACATGTAACTTCACTTCTTTTAGATTATTACATTTCAACGAGCAATGTGAATGATGTTGCCCGCAAATATAAATTGCAGCTGAATGAAATCAAACATAAAAAAAATCAACATGTTTAGATCATAAGGTGTGTAAGAAACATGTCCCGGGCTTTATTCTGAAGAGCAACAACAGATGAGCAGTGGAAATTATTATTCCCCTTTTATGTATATATCTGTTTTTGTGAGAATTGCTGACTCATCTAAATTGTTGCATGACTCATCAAGAAGAAGCTTTGTGGAAGATTTACTGCCCCTTTAGGTTCAAAGTGCCTCATAAATGTGTCGATCTCATATGCTGTCACCCAGGAGGTCATGCAATTACCAGAAGGTCATGGGTTTAAACCCCAGCTCCTCCTGTCTGCGTTCCACTGTGTCTTTGGTGAAATCTTGAACCCAAAAGATTAGACTGATATCTATCTATCCATCTATCCATCTATCCATCTATCTATCTATCTATCTATCTATCCATCTATTCAAATCAACATGTTTAGATCATATGACGTGTGGCAGCGTGTGTGGTGTGGTTGGTGAACTCAGTCCATCAGACCGAGATGTTCTGAGCTCTGTCCCGTGTCATGTTCCCGAAGCCAGGTTGAGAAAACTGACTCTTCTTCTGAGCCAGCTCGGCCTTCAGGGCTCGCAGCTCTGTCGCTGCCTGTTTCCTCAACTGCGCACAGGATAAAGAAAGAGTCAGTCAGACGCACGAATGCGTCAGTGTGTAGGATTTAGAATCATCTCGTGGAGTTTAAGGATCATAAAAATGCAAAAGGCTCGTTTTAAAGGTGCACTGTGTAAGATTTGGTTGTATCTATTGGTGAAGTTGCATGTTGTATCCATCACCTCACCCTCCCCCTTCTGAGCATGGAGGAGAACTCAAAGATGTTTAGTTTGTCCACTCTGGGCTCCTGTAAAAACATGCTGGCCCCATAGAGAGGAGCCACTCCTCATGTAAATAAACATTCATGAGCTCATTTAAAGGGTAATGGGAAAAAATAATACATTTAGGTGATTATAGATTCATGAAAATGTCAGTATGTATTGTTTTATAATATATTTTAGAAAAGATAAAAATGACCAAGTCCGTACACACTGCACCTTTAAGTTTGTTCATTATTGGCTACTGTAAAAAAGATGGCAGCCTCCATAGATGTCATCAAATGTTACACACTGCACCTTCAAATTGACGGTACTTTTATAAATCATCATCTAACATAACACTTGTTTGAGGTGATTGTACCTTTATTTCTGTCACCAGCTTCATCTTGGCGTCTTCTATCTTCCTCTTCAGGTCGTCGATCTCATGAGTCTCTGTCATGATCTGAATGATGAGCTCATTCTGGGGCGATAACCAACATAAAAACCATATTTCATTGAGTTCAGTCAGTCAAATTCTATTTCATTAGGCCCACATTCACAAATCACAGTTGTTGACATACATTTAAAGGTGCAGTGTGTAAGATTTGTTTCAACTACACTTCTAGATGTCACCAACTGAGCCCGTTGTATCCATCAGCTCACCCGTCTGAACATGCAGGAGAACCTGTGGTCGACTTCAGTTGTCATTAAAACTCAAAAGATGTTTAGTTTGTCCACTCTGGGCTACTGTAAAAATATGGTGGCCCCCGCGGAGAGGAGCTGCTCCTCATGTAAATATACATTAATGGTCTCATTTAAGGGTAATGGGGGGGGGGGGATAAAACATCAAGGTGATTTTAACTTCATGAAAATGTCAGTATGTAATTGTTTTGAAAAAAAATGGAGAAGTGGAAAAAAATGACAGAAATCGTACACACCTGCACCTTTAATGGTTTGTATCAGGGTTACTTGTATATTGACTTAAGTGAAGGTTGAAGCACCTTGGTGGAGGATCTGCCTCCCTGCCGTCTGGGCCTCCCTCGGTTGTCTCTGGCCTGGAGCTGGTGCAGCAGTTTGTTGTAAAACGTCTCCAGCTCCTGCCGTAACTTCCTCAGGTTGTCCTCCAGAGGCGCTGTGGCCTTCTTTGTTTCGAAATACTTCTTTTTCCAACTGTCCCGGGCTTTATATTCAAGAGGAACAGCAACAGATGACGCTCACATTTGATGTATTTATCTGCTGTTGTGTGAATAGCTGACTCATCAGCCCCTTTGGCTTAAAGGTGTCGTATCAGCTGTGGCCCAGCAGGTCAGGAGGCCATGCAATAACCAGAGGGTCATTGGTTTAAAGCCCAGCTCCTCGGTGTCTTTGGGTGAAATTCTGAACCCTCGATTAGACTGAGCTCTGTCTATCTCTCTATCTATTGATCCGTCTATCGATCTGTGTCGGTTGGTTGGTTGGTCGAGCGAGCGAGTCTGTCTCTCTGTCTACCATTCATCCATCCTCCCACCCATCCATCCATCCATCCATCCATCCATCCCTCCATCCATCCATCCCTCCATCCATCCCTCCATCCATCCTGGGGCTGTACATGATCACAGGTCATACAACAGGACTGGGTGTTTTTACGGTTTTGTGTAAGAGCCACTAAAGAGGTAAAAACACTCCTGCTGTTTATTGCGGGGGTTCCATGCCCACCTTGGTTCCTCCTGTGTCTGTTCTGCGCCAGTAGGTCCTTGCCCCGCCTCAGCAGCTCCTGCCTGGTCCACTCCAGCTGCCTCCTCTCCTCCCTCACATGCTTGATCTGCTCGATCAGCTCCTCTCCTGACCAAGAGGAAAACACGTCTTACAAGGATCTTTTGTTTACGGGGCGTCTCCCAAGTGGCAGCTTACTGGTCGTCATGAGGACGGGAGCAGCAGCAGCAGCAGCAGCAGCAGCAGCAGCAGCAGCAGGTTTATGGCTGACCACGGCTGTGTGCAGGCCTGGAGGTGGAGAGGGGCAGTAGACAGGCCAGGACGACACAGCTGGACCCTCAGTCATCTTCAAAGAGAGTAACACCACAACAGGACAGGGCTGTTTTTACGTGGATTCAGCTTCTTTGTTCATTTTAAAGGCTGCATGCTCGCCACTGCGCCACCTGCTGGCACAGCAATTCAGTCTGGACCCATGAAACCTGTAAAGGTGCAGTGTGCATGCTTTAGCTTGGATTGGGCACTATAGGTTCAATGTTTTGTCGGCACAAAGTTGGCACAGATTATTTGATTTGATTTGACCATTGTCTTTCTGATTGTAACATTGTTTTCTATTATTACTTTTATTATTACCATTATTATTATAGTAGTAGTATATAGTAGTCGTAGTATTAGTATCATTAGTGTTACTCTCACTATTATTACAACAAAGTTTTTACTATTACTATTTCATATATTTATTATTATCATTGTTATCATTACTATTACTATTATTTTATGTACTATTACTATCATAATTATTAGTATTACTTTAATTATTATTACCACCATTTTTTGACTATTACTATACTACTATTTTTATTATCATTATTGCCAGTATTGTTATTGTGACTTTTACTGTTATTATTTCATATATAATTCCAATCACTATTATTGTTATGCCAGTACTGATGCTACTATTAGTACTGTATCACTATAACAAATATTAGTAACTGTAGTAGTGCTATTACCGGTGAATCCTATGTGCTATTTCTTTTTTCAGACATTTTTTTCATACATTACCACATTTGTTGATTTAAGCCTATGTGCATCTTTTGATTTGCCAACCCTGCAGACAGACAGACAGACAGACAGACAGACAGTTAGATGAAGCCATGATACAGTCTGAGTTGATGCCAGTCGCTCCGTTTACCCGTCTGTGAGGGAGAATCCTGACTCTTCATCCTCCAGTGACTCGGCCACTCCTGAATCTCTGGCCACTTTCCTCTGGGACAGTTTTTTCTTCAGTTTGCAGGTTTCTGCTTTTCCCACCAGCTCCTTCGCCTCAACTGACTCTGTCTCACGTTGCTGTGAAACTGGAGTATACGCAAATCATCAAGTACTGAAGTTATCCTACACGGGGGCCGCCATGTTATACAGTAGTTTCAATGACAGCTGAAGTCTGAACTATTGGTTCCCCATCACCACTAAATGTCACTACATCTTACAGATTGTACCTTTAACACTTCAAAACTTTAGCTTTAAACATCGACATAATAAAGTTTACGTGCGCAATTCACTTCTGTCTCAGTCTCACGGTTCAATGTTTCAAGAGTAGGTCACCAAATCGTACACACTACACCTTTAAATTTCACTTCAGGTGTTAGCGGAGTTGAAATTTGGTGACCGAAGGTCAAAGCCCGACGTTGTTTTGGCTTCAGAAAATATCCGTCTGTTGACTGTGACATGACGAAGTCAGCTTGGGGAGTTGTGGGTCAAAGGTCAAAGGGTGATGGAAAACATTGATTGTTTTCTGTGATTGTTTACCTTTATTCAGTGGTGTCCATTGAGTCTGAGTCTCCCTCGGACAGCACCGCGGGGTGCACACTGTCTGTTTGGACAACAGAGCGTCCTCCTCAAGTTCTCCATCTGAGGAGGTGTAGCTCCGCTCCTCCTCCTCCCCCTCCTCCTCCTCCCCCCCCTCCTCCTCCTCTTCCTGGCTGGGGGTGGGAGGTGGCTGACGGGAACGCCGGGTGATGAGGGGGAATTTAACCGCCTCCTTTGTCCTGGCTGGCAGGCTGCATGTCTTGGGAGGAGGGGGGCGACAGGCCGGGTGGTCGGGGGAGCTTCTGCTGGTGTCGGGGCTGAGGGAGCGGGAGCAGACGCTGCTGCTGCTGCTGCTGCCGCTGCTGCTGCTGCTGCTGCTCCTGCTCTCCACACTGGGCAGCAGGTAGAGCTCTGGCTGCTGGGCCTGAACTCAGGAGGACACATAACCAATAACATCACCTGTTCAATATTCACAAACAAGACTGAGACATTTAATGGTGATGAATAGGAAGAGATGACGCCAGTGTTGTTGGCAGAAATTGTTCATACTGCTGATGTTTTTTATGAGTGTGTCACCACCTGACTATGAATTACAAAGATTTATCACCGTATTGGTCCTTTATACTTCAATTGTGCTTGGTATTCAGCTGTAATGTGCAGCTTCACCATTAGATGGCATTAAATAGTACATACTGTACTTTTATAACTTTCAGGTATCAACACAGACTGTAACTATGAGAATACACTGCAGAAGAGATGTAGAGGAGATGATTTATATACAGGGTTAGGGTTCACTTTTTTACATGTAAAATATTTTATATAATTTAACTATTTATTGTATACAAATATAAACCATTTAAATATAATATAATATAAAATACTATTTAAAATATAGATTTGATTTTATTTTATACACATTTTATAAAAAAAAAATTATAATGTAAATATAAAATAAAACTTTGTTTTAGACAGTGAAGTGTAAAATGTGCCAAAAGAAAAATAAATATAAATTCCAAAAAAAATGAAAGAACACATTTAAGTGAACGTACATAAGGAGGAGCGAATGTTTTCACTTTCAGGTCCTTCTCCTGTTTGCTTTTAACCTGAAAGAGGAAGGAGTCTGGTTGGTTTCACAGTCACGGCAGCAGAGACTGCTGACACACACACACACACACACACACACACACACACACACACACACACACATTTGACACCCTTTAGTGTAGCAGTCTGAATGGTGCACTTGTTAATCAAACTGCCTGCTTTGTGTCTCCTGTGTTGTCTGCGTGGTCAGACACAAGGAGCTTTAGAAACACAAGTGCAATGAAGAGACAGCCCCCCCCCCCCCCCCCCCCCCCCCCCCCAGTAGGAAAAAAGAAGGGCCACCCCGCCACCCCCCCCCCCCCCCCCCGCCCCCCCCTCCACCTCACCAGAGCCAGACTGCGGCCCACACATTTGAGGAAGGAGAATTTGTTGTTGACGCTCCTCTCGGTGCCGAGCAGAGCGCCCAGCTCGCTCCTCACACTCTTCAGGGTGATGTCGGGATAAACCCTGATGAAGCACAGGGACAGAGGTTACACACTTTTTTTTTTTTTTTTTACAGTGCAACACAAGAGAGAGCTGAAAAACACTCATTACACATAAATAAAACATCGTAATTCATATGTAGTTTTCATTTTCATTATTTTTCCAAGTCTTTTACCTTATCTATTTATTTAATTTTTATTTAGTATTCACAGAATTGTTTGTTTTATTTGAAATGTTTAAGGTTTTCCTCAAACATATCCATTTCACTTCTAAAACGCACTTGTTCAATTTTGAATTTGTTTTGCTTCATCTTGACAAAAACAACAAAACCCTCACACACACATCTCACAAACAGATTCTGACATTTTGACTCTTGAGGTGCAGTGTGTAAGATGTGGTGACCTCTAGAGGTGAAGTTGCAGGTTGTGTCCATCACCTCACCCTCGCCCTTCTGAACATGAAGGAGAACATGTGGTCGACTTCAGTTGTCATTAAAACTCAAATCTTTTTTAGTACGTCCACTTTTACTTCCGTAAAAACATGGCGGCCTCCGTAGAGAGGAGCCACTCCTCGTGTAAATATACTTTAATGGGCTCATTTCAGGGCAATGGATTAAAACAGTGAGGTGATTATAAATCCATTTCAATTTCCGTGTGTAATTGTTTTGTCATTTTTTTTTGATGTTACAAAATTAACAACGCGTTACAAACTGCACCTTTAAAGGTTTGACAAAATTCAGAGAGGATTTCAATTTGGAATAAAATACACCACAGCCAACACAGACAGACAGAGAGACAGACAGACAGACAGACAGACAGACAGACAGACAGACAGACAGACAGACAGACAGACAGACAGACGGACCTGATGAAACCTGCAGATATGAAGTTCTCGATGGCTTCGGCCGGAACTTTGTTCAGCTTCCTGTTCCACTGCTCGTCGGGCACATACAGCACATGCAGCTCCACGTACTACACGCGTGACCACACGCGCACGTCATACATGTGAATTCAGCACATCCGTGTGGTTCCCGAGCCCCTGGACTCACCTTGCAGCTGAGCGGCCTCCCGTCCTCTGGATCTCTGACAGACTCACATGACAGCTCCATCATCATCATCCTCTCCACCATCCAAGCACCTCGGCATCAGAGGACACCCTCACACTGAGGGGGGGCGGTGGGCGTCCGCCGGACTTATTTGCAGGAGCCCCCCCCCCCGTCTCTTTGTTTGTTTCTCCGCCTGTTGAAAGCGTCGACTGCTCAGTGTCAAGTGGTCCGGTGCAGCTTCTTTTATGAGCGTGCCAGCACTGGTTGCTCCGGTGCTGAGGATGACAACTGCAGTGAAGAGGAGACCTTCATCACATCTGAGGGAATCCTTCACAAACTGGGACGAGACATGAGTCTGGAGCGCGCCTCCATGGACAGTAGACACTTTTAAAACATGTATTTGTAACATTAAAGGTGCAGCGTGTACGATCTGGTGACATCTAGAGGTGAAGTTGCATGTTGTGTCCATCACCTCACCCTCACCCTTCTGAGCATGAAGGAGAAGCTCATTAAAACTCAAATGACGTGTCACTGACGCATGTCTGCTTTAACAAGTGTAAAAACATGGCGCCCCCCGGTGGACTCCCTCCTCCTGTATATAAACATTGATTGGGCGCATTTAAAGAGTCATGGAAAACAATTCAAGCGATTGTAAATTCATGAAAATGTCAGTATGTGATTGTTTTGTAATATTTTCCGAAGTGACGACAATGAAAATCGTACGCGCTGCACCTTTAAGGCCAAACGTGAGGCAATTTTCTCGAGGAGTTTCAGAGATTTTGTGTTTACAATGTAAAAAGTAGATAGTCGTAATTAAAACGTACTAAAATCATATTCTGAGCTCCTGCAAAAACGTGGCGGCCCCCTATCTTTTGACATTTAGTCCCAGTCATTTTAAATCGATGTTCTGACTAAATCAATGAAAAAAAACAACATCTCAAATATTCCTTGAACAAATTGATAGTGTTGAATTCATTTCAAATATAGGTACAACATTTAAATATCTATATCAAATATTTTACTCATGTATTTAGTAAAAATATATATATATATAGTAGAATCAAATCATAGTAACTCACATGGATAATATTTAGAATTGTATAAAGTATTTTCATGTATTTTGGTATGTTCATTTAAAATACTTGTATGTATATCATCATAAGTCTTAAATGTATTGGGCATGTGCTCGACAAATGAGCTATTCCCATAACTTCATACACTGGTTGGAGAACCAAGAATCACAATAATCCAAGACGAGATACATCCTTTATGTAGCATAAGAAAAGATTC
>JAFBJT010111251.1:19687-30921 GCA_016785325.1 Chascanopsetta lugubris | reverse complement strand
CCGCAGGCTAGCTGATGTTTGCAAATCTGTTTTTTTGTTTTGTTTTCAAATGTGCGATCTTTCTGACTGTCTCTCTCTCTACCCCCGTCTCCCGCCCCCCACCCCCACCCCCCTCACCCATTCCACTAACTCCCCTCAGTGCCCTCCCCTCCCCTCGCCCCCCCGCCCCCTTGACAGGAAACTGGCTAAAAAGCGCAAGGACGCCATCGGGACGACGCGGCAGGAAATGACGCACATGGTGAACGCCATGGACCGCAGCTACGCCGACCAGAGCACCCTGCACGGGGAGGACCCCATGGCCGTCACCTTCATGGACTCGCACAACTACAACAACAGATGTAGGTTCACACACACTCACTCTGCCGACACCCCTACGGGACACTTTGCGCCTTAAGTTGCGCTCGTTTGGGGGTGCGCTTGTTTTACAGACCCTGACGTCACACAACCTCATACCCCACCCAGTGTGCACATGGTTCAAGCGCACTCCATGTTTGAGGTTGCTGCATGTTTAGAAACAACGCGCTAGTGGCGCCTCAAGTGCAGAAAGGGTAAAGATGTGCATCACTGATACGTGAAGGTGGGTTTGTCATTTGCAAACAAACATATATATATATATATATATATTTTATTTTTATTAAAAACATTTTTTTTTTTTTGCTGAATCTAAAATCAAAGGGTTTATAAAGCCACACAGAACATACACTGTTGTGTACAATTTTCTAAAACCACTTATTATAGATTATTAATTCATTTGTTTTGTACTTTTGTATAAACCGTCGTGTTTACGCCACGATTTGGAGACTGAACTGTGTTTTCGGAGTTGCACATTAAGGGCGATTCAAGCATCTGCGTCAAAGCTACGCGATTGGTTTTCGAGATACTTGCACACAGATGCAGATATACAGACGTATGTACTTTGGCTGCTCCTCTCCGTCTCTCTTGAACCCCCATTCGATCCACGTTTCTACTCGATTTGAAAAAACGGTCGAGTCGGGAAACTGTCTGATGGATCCCTAAAGCCGCCAAGTGGACAAATCTCAGAGGTGCGCCCCAGGGCTCTGTACTGGGGCCTGTTCTCCTTTTCTTCTGTTGGAGGTTCTGACCATGTTTCTCTCTGCAGCGCCCAACGACCCTCTGGTCCCCACTGCTGTGTTAGGTGAGAGTTCCGGCTTGGTTGGATGCATCACTGTAATCACCATTAAAACCCTGTAGTGATCACCCATCCGTGCCCCTGAAGCCCCCTGACTGTGCCCCCCCCCCCCCCCGTCCGTCCTGTGCATCATTGCCTGGGTTCCATCCACCTCCCCTCACCTCCTGTTTTGACCCATGTAGCATCATGTTTTAGTCCAGGTGGAAGGTTTGGCTGGTTGGAAGCTCCCGCTCCGTTAGTTAAAAGGGAGGCGTCCACTTTGCAATCAGTTTACTGAAGACGAAATGAAAAGGATCTTTTAAAAAAAAAAATAAATAAATAAAAAGAATGGAAAGCTGAAAGGGAATTTTGAAAATGTGTAACGGCGGCAAAATTGTGTGTGTTCCTCCTCTTTTATCCCCTCGCTCGCCTCCCGCTGCCAACTTTCTGTGTAAAACATGGCCAGAACAAAAAAAAACCCTCCAGCAGCCAAGCACTTCATCTGTCGCCCTGTGGTTCGCCCGGGTTCAATCATCCCCCCTCCATCCCCCCAACGCCCCCCCCCCCCCCCCCCCCCCCCCCCCCCCCCCCCATCCATGGATTCTCTTTCCCACCGAGCGTTTATTGATATCCACAGTAATTACCATCATTCTCCCTCAGAGACCTCATTATTTCCTCAGTGTTGAGAGGAGCCACGTCCTGTCTGCTCGGGATCCAGGCCGTAGGCCGCGTATAAAGATGGATGTAGCGTCGGCGTCGCCACCCGTTGCTTTCAGCGGAGTGGCTTTCGTGGCTCATCGTGGGCGGAGTCCCTCGGCGGCCACCTTGCCGAATCCTAACCCCTCCTCCTGGTTCCCGGTTCACTCAGTGACGGGCAAAGAGGAGCTGCGGTGGCGGCTCGGGTGTCGCTCAAGAGACCACGCCCCCAATTATGCGTCGCTTCAAAACGTCGCCACAATGAAAATAACCAAAACCGAAGTTTGCGTCGGGCTTTAAACGTGTTTCATTCACCTCTGAAGTTGACCATTTCAACACGGGCGTCTGTGGGGATTTGCCCCCAGTGGTTACTCTCTGAACTGCACGTTCTCTCACTTCCCACTGTGCTTCATCCGTCTGCACCCGAGGCCGCCGCTGGATCCAGACGTCTGTTTTGAGCGTCAGCCATCTTGTGTTCCTCCCGCGGCTTGTTTTGTCGCCTCAGCCTGACAACCGTGAAATCCGGAGTTTATGGGATGTTTCTCCGAGTCAACGTGCTTTATCTTTAGCTCGCTGTGGCGTCCACCCTGCTAGCACGACGCAGAGCTCTAACGCATCTCCCAGGCATCTTCTCCGCACAATCCGGGACGCCACCGAACTCTCAATGAACTGTTCCGCGGCCTCTAATGCGAAAGGAAAGCCGCAGTTACGACCTGTCCCGCCCCATCTCGTCACGAGTGACGGGACGTCGTGAATTAAGAGGCAACGTCGGGTCAGGTTTAGCGCTAATTGGCCCGACGAGGGTCCCGACGACGCTTTAACAATCACTAATGAGCCGCCGTGTCCTCGGAGCAGAGCTGGATTAAATAAACAGCGTCAGTTCATAAACAGCGGCGGCGGCGGCATCAGTGGGTTGCGCGGGAACCCTGAGCTGCTCCACGATACAAACTGTCACTCTCTACATTCACACTGTCGCCTCACGTTCACCCCCCTCAGCACAGACACCTGAGGAATCACACAATATTTGCACCGTGTCAGCGCCATGGAATTCGTATCGCTTTTACCTGAGGCAAAAATTCTCACATTAAAAACACATTTCGAAAAAAAAAAAATCTTTTATTTTTCTCAGTTTTATTTTATATGATCTATTTTGACCTCTTTTTTTTTTATTTTATTTCATTTTTTAAACCTTTTTTTAAATAAAAAAACGTAATTTCATCAGCTTTCTCCTGTATGAATTGAGAACATATTTGCCTCTATTATTTGTTAAGTGGCTGATAAGTGTTTGTTTAAGTGTACATACTAACTGGCCTACATTCATTTTTCTAGTCTCAATCTCAACTCAAAGTGCACATGACCTCATTTTATAAACTACGGAGGCTGTAAAAGGACAAAGCTACTGGCTCAGGAGCTGGTTTGTGGACCTTGGTTTGGTGGTAGTCTCCTGTAGGAATCCATTCAGCTGTTCCTGTCCCGTGTCTCCCTGAGAGTGTCTGTCCCTCCGTCTTTTATTTGAGTTGCCAATGTTGTTTTTATTGTTGTAACATTCACGTCCTCCATCGTCTCCAGACGTGAAGCCCCACCTTTCCAATCATCCATCGTAAATCAACATTTGCACTCTTTGGAAGTGGTCTTCTTGTCCTTTTACCAAACTCTATATTTTTTGCTCTTGTCTTTTCCTGCTGCTTTGACTTTGTAGTTCCCATCACTGGTGAGTATGAAGCCAGGGAACGAACATGGTTGGGTTGGAAATTGCTGTAATTTGTTATGATAATGGCTCAGAGGCAGAAATGTGCTCGGTAAAATGCTGTTTCTTCTTCTGTCCAAATAACAATAATGGAGTTAAGCCTCTTATTGTTTGATGTGTTGCTCAGAGAAATTGCACCCAGGACCTCGTGTATGTAATTCTACCATTTGTAGGACTTAAAGGTGCAGTGTGTAAGATTTGGGGACATCTAGAGGTGAAGTTGCATGTTGCATCCATCGCCTCACCCTCACCCTTCTGAACCTGTGGTCGACTTCAGTTGCCATTGAAACTCAAAAGATCTTTAGTATGTCCACTCTGGGCCACTGTAAAAAACATGGCGGCCCCCGTAGAGAGGTCCCGCCCCTCATGTAAATATACATTAATGGGCTCATTTAAGGATAATAATAAAATAAAGTGTTTCAATGAATATAAATGAAATTGTCAGGATGTAGTTGCTCTGTAATTTTTTTTTTTAGAGGTGACAAAAATGGCCGAAATCTTCCGCACCGCACCTTGAACGAAACGAAAACAGTCAGATCTGTGATTCGCTAACGTTTCCCCTCCTCCTCCCCTCCTCCTCCTCCCCTCCTCGCAGACGAGAACCACAGCGCCTCGGCGGCGGAGAACAGCCGCCTCCTGGACGTCCCGCGCTATCACTGCGAAGGCACCGAGTCGCCCTATCAGACGGGTCAGCTCCACCCGGCCATCCGAGTGGCCGACCTGCTGCAGCACATCAACCTCATGAAAACCTCCGACAGCTACGGCTTCAAGGAGGAGTACGAAGTAAGATTGAATGTGTTGGCTGCTTTTGCGCTACCTGGAGCCGTGTGAAGAAGTGTTGCTGGGCGGGTCTTAAAGGTGCAGTGTGTACGATTCGGTGACATCTCGTGGTGAAGTGGCGCATCCATCACCTCACCCTGACCCTTCCGTGCCGGTATACATCCATGTGCTCATTTTAAGGGTAATGGGGGGAAAAAAAAGAATACATTTCGGCGATTGTGAAAATGTCTGTATGTCATTTTCTTTCTACCTTCAGAAGTGGCAAAAAGAAAAAATGAAATGGAGAAAAAAAAGGGGGCAAAACGAAATGGAAAGAGAAAAAAAAGTCACAAGAAAAAAAAAAACGAAATCCCGCGCACTGCACCTTTAAATATGACTCATTTTCAATTTGCGTCACTACAAGAATACTTGCACAGTCGATGATTGGGAAGTTAAAACTAAAATCCAAGTTGAGGCATTTCGGGGGGGGGAAAATTGAAAAGTTGTTTAGGGTAGTGAACAGCGCCCTCTCTGGACAACATGGGGGGGGGAGGGGGGACCAAAAACAAACAGAATATGACTCAGCAGTTAATCCCATCACACGCGTCCTGGAATAGTGTCAGGATCCACGACGTGTAATTTTCTATCTCATGTTCTTGCGTGTTGTTGGTGATACAGAGCTTCTTCGAGGGCCAGTCGGCCTCGTGGGACGTCGCCAAGAAGGAGCAGAACCGCACCAAGAATCGCTACGGCAACATAATAGCATGTAAGTAAGAGGAGGAGGACGACGACGACGACGACGACGATGATGATGATGTCGTCGCCGCCGCCGCCACTCTGTCAAAGACAAACACTCCCGTCAGCCCGTTGTCTCACCATGTCCCCTGTTTTCCTCAGATGACCACTCGAGGGTTATTCTCCAGCCCATCGAGGACGACCCCTCCTCCGACTACATCAACGCCAACTACATCGATGTAAGTGGAAACGCATCGAATGCTACTATTGGCTCCCAACGAAACCAACGAAACCACACCCCCTCGCTCGTATGTCAGGCCTCTATACCTTTATTGCGTCTTCTTGTCATCCCATCGCCATCGTCAGGCATCACCACGCCATCATCGTCATCATCGCCATCACACACGCGCCACACACACACAAGCATGTGTCACCCATTCGTTCTGTAGACACACGTAGATTCTCATCTCATCCAGACAGATTAAAGGTGCAGTGTGTAGGGTTTGGTGGCGCTATCGGCCGTGGAATGCTTTTTATGATATTATATACTGGTTTGTATTCAGAGTAAAATCATGTGAAATGAAAGACACGTTCACTTTAATTACATTTCTCTCTGCAGCAGAGCAGGTCGTCCTCCACGGTGGCGGCCATGTTGCTTTAGTAGCTAAGAATAAACGAACCAATCGGCCGCTTCAAGGAGGGACTTTTTTGCATTTTGTTGTCTCAGACATGAGGGGACAGACATTCAATGACCTGCAGTTTGTCCGTTCACCACTAGAGGCCTACACACTGAACCTTTCATTGATTTCATTTGAGTTGATATATGAGTTACCACAAATTCACTCATAGATTATTTAGTTGTGTTTTTTATTTACTCAAAAAAAATGACTCAAAAATCCATGCAAATAAAAATTTGGGGATTTTCAGTAGATGGAATGAATTAATTTAAGACATCGATTCAATGAATTTTGTTTTTGTTCTCATCTAATGAATACATGAATACACAAAGTCACTGTGTCATCATCATCCGCAGATTACAGATGAACAGCCAATGGAGTCTCTTCATTTGGACACAGCCTTTGTTTTGATCTTTTTTCAAATAATCCAAGTTAAATGTTATAGCTTTGTATTTCAGGATGGTTCCTCTGATCCTCAGTGTTACCTCCTCTGTCCTTAGCCCCAACTCCTCATCCACTCATCCACTCATCTCAGCTCCATCCATGCTCTTAACTCTCTCTTTCTTTTGTTGTAACGTGTTTTCTGAATCATCCCTCCATCCGCCACCTCCACCACAACCATCTGCACGTTCTTCTTGTGCTTTTTTTGAATGCCGTTCTGCCTGTCGCATGCGTTTGTCTGTGTTCACCGTCCACTCAGCAGGCATGCCACTGCGCAGCTAGAATTAGAAGCAATAGACCGGACACTCGCACGACCGCAAACCCCCGTCGATATCCGCGCAGGAGTTTAAAATTGGATTTGATTAGAAACGGAATTTCATCCGCCTCAGCGACACTCGGCGCTGAGGTCAGAGAGAAGTGGGACGTGTCCTCTCTATTCCGTCCGATTCTACGCTTCTAATCACACTTTACTTTCTGCATGGCTTGTTCAGAAGCCCATTATTGTCAATGCTACTTTTCTTTTTCCAGATTGACACTCACTGACATTGTTGTGCTTTCTTTCTTTCTTTCTTTCTTTCTTTCTTTCTTTCTTTCTTTCTTTCTTTCTTCCTCCCTCCCTCCTTTTCTTTCTTTTACCTCCACTTGTTCTTTCTGCCTGTGGCTTGGCCTGTAGATTTGGCTGTACAGGGATGTAAGTATCACTGTGGACTCACGGTTCCATTCATGCCGCTCCACCCTCACACCTTCACCCGTCCATACATGCACCCCCTCACTCTCGCGCCCATCGCAAGTCACGGTCTATGGGTGTTTTTGAGTTGCTGGGGCCTCGGCTGCATGAAACGTTCCTCCACGCCTTTTATTTCCCCCCCCCCACGAAGGAGACGCCACCTAGTGGATCTTATTGGTATTTCCACACGCGATAGGCTGTAGGATTATTTTTGCATTTCAGAAAACTTTTTCTCAATGAAATGACCGACTTTCTCGAAGCAGTAACGAATCAAACAGTATCCTGAGTGTCGCTCATAACCGTTCTCCGAACTTTAAAGGTCTCAAATTAGATTAAGATTATCTTTATTAATCCCCACGAAGGGGAAATCCAATTTTTGTGTGTAAGATTGAGTTGAAATTAATTACTGAATGAGCCCTGTATTTTTTTTTACAACAGGAGCAGGTCCTCTCCGTGGAGGCGGCCGTGTTGTGTTAGAGTATTTTACAGCACTTCGGAATGAGCAAGCAAAACACATATTACGATTTTTTGACATCTTGGGGCCGTCACATGAGGCTGCAGCATCCAACTCAACCACTAGATGTCATGATTCATTGCAGCAAAATGCAGCAAAATGACCTTGCGGACATGTGTTATGTTATTGCCAAGGAATATTTAAAATGTACGACACACTTTGACACATGTTAACACTGTTGTGTTGTGTTGTTGTGTTGCCAGGGTTACCAGAGACCGAGTCACTACATCGCTACTCAAGGTGAAATCCCACAACACATACACATACTGTAACTTTTTCAGTTGTATTCACTCATTCAGATCACACTAATATACTGTGTGTGTGTGTGTGTGTGTGTGTGTGTGTGTGTGTGTGTGTGTGTGTGTGTGTGTGTGTTTTGCAGGTCCCGTCCATGAGACAGTGTACGACTTCTGGAGGATGGTGTGGCAGGAGCAGTCCGCCTGCATCGTCATGGTGACAAACCTGGTGGAGGTTGGAAGGGTACGTTTTTGTTTCCGCTGTAGTTGAATGAATATAAATTGTATTTATTTGAAAAAAATAAAGTTATATTTTGTGTCTATCATGTTAGAAAAAAATGTGTCTTCCTCCCGATCCACGTCTTTAAAGGTCCAGGGTCTCTGATTTTTTTTAGGATCTACTTGCAGAATAAGAATTTATTCTCATGAATTAATGATTCATTATTTTTGCTACCTCTGCATAATCTGTGTGCAGTGACATCAGAGCAGGTCCTCCTCCATTCAGGCAGATATGTTTCTGTGGTAACCAAGAATGGACAAAGCAAATATCAGCTTGAACGAAGCCGTTTCACCACTAGATGGCACTGAACATTTGAAATACCCCATTTTACGTTTCCGTTCTCACAGGTCAAGTGCTACAAGTACTGGCCCGATGACGCTGAGGTGTACGGAGACTTCAAAGTGACGTTTGTGGAGGTGGAGCCTCTGGCTGAATATGTGGTTCGCACGTTTACACTGGAGCGGGTGAGTCCGGCTTCTGTTTGTTTACGTCTGTGTACGAAGCTGAACGCGACCTAAAGGTGCGTGGTGTATTTCCTCAGCGCGGGTTCAACGAGGTGCGCGAGGTCAAGCAGTTCCACTTCACAGGCTGGCCTGATCACGGAGTTCCATATCACGCCACGGGACTACTTTCCTTCATCCGCCGGGTTAAGATCTCCAATCCGCCGTCTGCCGGGCCCATCGTGGTCCACTGCAGGTACACGCTCGTTATGAACGCTATGTTAAAGGTGCAGTGCGTAAGATTTCGGCCATTTTTGTCACCTACAATACGAAACATTACAAAAAACAATTACTGACATTTTTCTGACTTTATAATCACCTAAATGTATTTTTCTCCCCATTTCCCTTAAATGAGCCCATTAAAGTATATTTTTCATCCTCTCTACGGAGGCCGCCATGTTTTTACAGTAGCCCCGAGGGGACATACTAAACACTTTTTGAGTTTTAATGACAACTGAGGTCGACCATCGGTTCTCCTCAGAAGGGTGAGGTGACGGATACGACATGCAATTTCACCTCTAGAGGTCACCAAATCTTACACATTGCACCTTTAACGCACACTCAGTCATTGATATTAACTGCACATAGATACATAGAGTATATAGTTATACATGTTTCCCGCTGTGTGTGTGCGTGTGTGTGTGTGTGTGTGTGTGTGTGTGTGTGTGTGTGCAGTGCTGGAGCAGGACGCACCGGCTGCTTCATCGTCATCGACATCATGCTGGACATGGCGGAGAGAGAGGGCGTGGTCGACATCTACAACTGTGTGAAGGCGCTTCGCTCCCGGAGGATCAACATGGTACAGACTGAGGTGACTGCATTACCCATCCTCCATCTGCATCCTCATCCTAGACTGTTCCCAGTAGAACCCTCAGAGCCAGAGAGTCGGCCGTCAGCACGGTGCAGGCCGAGGTGACGTCCACCTCATTTCACACACACACACACACACACACACACACACCTCATCATCACCACCACCACAGCAACACATGAGAGTGGAGGAAGGAGTTGGGAGGAGGCGCCGATCAGTTTTGATCCATCCCCTGCCCTCACTGTCAAACATTTTGAAAAATGTTACTTTGCAGCCATCTAGTGGTTGACATAAGTATTACGCTGTAAATTGAATAGGTTTTCCGTAGTTGTTGTGAAGACGCTTTCGATCCGACAACGTTCATTGAGTAAAATGCTATCGTTTTTTTAAACTTTATTTTGAAAGGAAGTTGTTTCTTTGGCGACATCAAGGATTCCCAATTCTTGTCTTACGATGATATAACAAGATAATATAAAATTACATAGTACAATAGTATAATGTAATATATTGTTGTATATAATACGATGTAATATGATACATAATATAATGTAATATGATATAAAATAATATATTTGTTTCCACGCAGACTGATGCATGACAGAATTCCCTCAAACCTTCACAATCGCCACGTCACCTCATTCATGACTCCATCTCCCATCATCCACCCCTCACTCACTCACTCGCTCACTCGCTCACTCACTCGCCCGCTCGCTCGCTCGCCCACTCACTCACCGCCTCCGCCTGCTCACCTCCGTGTGCTCCCGCAGCTGTCTGTGTTCCGCACCCCGTCTGAAGATGAACCCAGTGCCTCCTGTGCCCTTTGTATATTTACGTGTATGTCGAGCTCCGCAGCGTTCAGACGTGTGCGGATGTGATACCATGTGCCGTCTCACCTGTTTCTCCAGGAGCAGTACATATTCATCCACGACGCCATTCTGGAGGCGTGTCTGTGTGGAGAGACAGCCATCCCCGTGTGCGAGTTCAAAGCCGCTTTTTACGAGCTGATCCGCATCGACTCCCAGACCAACTCCTCGCACATAAAAGACGAGTTCCAGGTAAACGTCTGATCTGCGGCCCCTCGCGTCCCACGCGGACGTTACTCGGTGGCGTGAAGGATGTGGCGCACCGGTGTGAGCAAAGGGTTTAGGAGGCGAGTCAAAACAAAGAGCGCAGTGTCAACAGCGTCATCTTGAGCCCCTCCTGCGGTGTAATCCACCTCTCTGCGCTTCATCTGTGTGCGCAGTGTTTTCTGCCAACGCCGAGCCCCCTCAGCCTGCTCGGCTCTGAGTGGGCCGTGTGTTTACGTTCTTTAGGTTTGAAATCCTGACCTTAGCGTAAACTGGCGCTTAATCCTCCCGCCACAGACACGAGCAACGGTGGGCTCAGACGCTTCAGATGTCAGACTGAATGTGAAAGTGCAGCTGCAGCGCAGGTTTAAAAAAAAAAAAAAATTTTAGGAATTCTGATTCTCTCGGAGGACACGTCCTCATCTTCCTGAGACACCACTTTGAAATGCAATTGTGCGTTATTTGATTTGATTTGATTTGATTTCATTTATTTCATTTTTTCCACATGCATTTTTTCTATTTGATTTTAGTTTGTTCTTTAGAATGCTTTTGAATGACATCTATATAGAAATAGAAATAAAAAGTGGTTTTAATTAAGCTGTTGGGGCTGTATAATTTCTTTTTTTCATTTTATTAATAAAAAAAAAAATTAAACTCTTATTTTCCTTTATTCTATTTCATTTCATTTTATACATATTGTATTCATATGTTTTTTATTCAATATTAGTTTTGACTTTTAAATGACTTTTATAAAAATGGAAATAAAAAAATGTGGTTTATAAAATACACATAGAATAGATTGACTGTTTACGTGTGTGTTCGTACTTCCTTGCGTCACTGGTGTTGTAAGTGATTAACCCTCCCCCCCCCCCCCCCCCCCCCCCCCCCCCCCCCCCCCCCCCCCCCCCCCCCCCC
>JAFBJT010111251.1:0-10348 GCA_016785325.1 Chascanopsetta lugubris | reverse complement strand
TGTGGGAGGGCGGAGGGGCCAACCTTTGCGTAGTGTGTAACAAACAAACAACAACTGTCAAATCTTGCACACTATACCTTTAATTCTCCTGGGAGACACATTGCTTGAATGTTTCATTTTTGGGGACAAACAGTTGGAGCAGCAGGAAGATTTTCCCATTTTATAATTACTTTGAAGATACGATCACACCTTATTCTCACAGGCCAAAATTAACTCCTGTCAGTCACACCAATGTGTGTGTGTGTGTGTGTGTGTGTGTGTGAGAGAGAGAGAGAGAAGGTGTGTGTGTGTGTGTATCAGTCATTTTGCTTCAAAGTCCAGTCACGCAAACCAAGCCGCTGTGACACAATTAAAAGTAGTGTGTAATCTGATATGTATTGCCATTGGGGAATGAAGCCTTTGATGCGGGCGTCGCCTCGGTGGTTCCGTCGTTCTCTCCCTCGGTGTTTGGCACTTTATCCTCGTCTGCGACTTCCAGTCTCCTCCCTCATATTTCCTCCTCTGGATCAGAGCTGTGGTTGCTCATCTGCGTCAGACAAACAGACAGGACAAAGATAGAGAGGAACACAAAAGGGAGCTTTCATTAAAATTGCTGTCTCACAATGACTAAGTCAAATTTCATCACGCAAGCCGAATCTGATTTCACAGTGGATAGTTCAAGTGCACAAGCGGCGCAAAACCAAAACAGCTTGATGGGTTGGTCTGTGTAAAGAGCGGTTTTCTTCAGATATGAATTCAGATTCAAATGTCCGTGTAGACAGTTGTTAGAGTTTTCTAATGACCACTGCTGAAATGTTTATGGTGTCATCCCTCTGTCTGTTTGTTGGTTAATTTGTAGATGCAAACAAAAAAACACCGGACTGAAATTTCATGTTGATCCAGTTCTGCAGTTTCTAAAACTGTTAAAAAAATCATTAAAAAATCCTTTGATTTCTCTGAGACTAATTCATGAATCTTGATTTTTTTTTAATTACATTTTGGGAATTCTCATTTTGGTGCAGATTTAAAAAGATCTGGAGTAAAGAGTGCAAAAAGAAGGGATGATATATTTTAGTTGGTAAACTTGGAAGGTCTGATTGCAAGTGAGTCAGAAAAAAGTCAATGAGATCTTTGTTTAGAGGTGGGGTGCAGCTCAGTGGTCGAGCATGCGCTAAAAATGCATGTGGTCATGGGTTCGATTCCCACCCTCAGATGTATGTCGCTTTGGATCAAATCGACTGCTAAAGTGTTGTTAAGCAAGTTAATCTTCACAAACTGAATCAACTTTGAAGATTTTTGAAGCTGAATGCATGCATTAGTAGCAAAAAGCTTAAGTTGGACAATTAATGTTCGGTTGCTCTAGTTCACTATCACCACCACAGACAACAGTGTAATACTGCACATCATCTGGCTGGAGTCTTGTTTACCTACTGGTCAGCAGCTGACTTGCCTTAGATCTGTGAAAGCATCAAAAGGTAGAGGGCTATTTACTGGCATGTCTTCCAATCAAAGTGTTCACAACTTGTGTTAACCACAGACTGTGTCCGAGCTCGTCTCGGAAAATCCATTTGAGAAGAAAACATCGACTTTGAGACCAGTTCCACATGTCAACTTCGACGCACAAATCACCAACCCTCAACTCATTGACGCGAAAAAGTGCTGCGTCGTTGTTTGACCCTTCCCGTGAATCTCAGCAATGAGTTTGTCCACTCCCAAACTCCGAAGCACACAGCGACTCGCGGGGGGCATTTACCGTGTGGTGGTCGTCATCGGGCTCCCTGAGGCCAGAGCTCTCCCGGTGGATACGGTGGCGTGAGCTGGGAGGGGAGAGGGAGGAGAGGGAGTGCTCCGGGCTGCTGGGGTACAGAGGGTAGGGGGACCCGGCTGGACTGTTGTCTCGGAGGGGAGAGCCTGCCAGACGGAAAAAAATAAACAGTGCATGGGATTTAGTTTGGAACTGGTGTTTGTGTAGAAACATGGTCTCACAAATGGCTCATTAGACATAAGTGTCCGTGCACGTCCCACACACACTGTGCAGAAGACAGAAAACGAGAGTGGGAGTGACATGATGAAGGACAGATGAGCAGGAAGCACGAGGGGTGGGTGGGTGGGGTGAGAGAGAGAGAGAGGGGGGGGGGTTGAGATAGCGAGGGACAGGGGAATCAAGCGGAGCAGCAGATAAATTAATATAAAGATGAAAGCTATCAATTGTCCAAGGTCACTCAAAGCAGAGAACACGGAGAACACACACACACACACACACACACAGACGCACACACAGCAGCCACAGCTGTCATCTTCTTTTTTTAGTGAATTGTCGAATTATGAATTCAGCACGATGTTTTGACGATGACCTTTTTCAATCAAGGTTGACAAGACGTCTTTACCAAAAACTTCTCGTTGTGGCCGCGACAAAGCGCTCAGAGGACAGTATCTGCCGTCCTGCGCCACACGGGTGTTGTTGAAGGCTTTTCGCAATTATTTCATTCCAGATTGTAGTAAAAGCAATTTCCTCGTGAAGGATAACTCAACTGTCATCCGTCCGAGGCGGGAGTGACTGCATTGGGCTCATTTTGTCCACACGGGGGCAGTAGCAGGTCTCGTCTGCTGCCGTCATTGTGATTCTTGGATTTCTCCTGAGGAACCATCCATGAGTTACTTCAGCGAAGCGCTTTGTTCAGCGTGTCCCATGAATCCAGATGCCCGTGCTTCAGCTGAATTGGCCATTGATTCAATTCAATCATTTTTTTGTAAAAACCCGGACAGGAGGAAAAACTTATTGATTTCTCAAGTGGAAGAGGAACGAGTCCACCGGCTGCTGCAGCCTGCTCCACCAACCCTGCGGCTCGGGCCCTGAAACCCTCTGGCCGGTGGAGCTAATCGAGCGGAGATCTTGCTCTCTGCCGCGGGTCGCCTCAAAATGCTTCTGATGTGCCAATAGATTATCGCTCATCTCCGATTCACGCCGCGCAAGGCTTCTGCCGTCTGCCCAAATGAGCGTCTCACCCTTGTGGTCGCTCCTCTGTGTGTCCATCCTCTCGAGACTGTCGAGCAGCCCATCGATCTGTGTCTTTATCAGAGTCAGCTCCTTTTTAATCACCTGCAACTCCTCCATGCCCACTGCAGGGGCACAGAGGGGGGAGAGAGAGAGAGAGAGAGAGAGAGAGATGGTTACTCATCAGACACCATGACAAACATATGTTTTAGAGAGAGGACATCGCTCAACACACGTCATAATATCAATTCCATTCTCCTGTTTGCATGCTTTTGTAATCTCGAGCCCCTCACAGCAGCAGCAGGAGCTGCTAAGCCAAACATTAAAACCTAAAGGCCCGGAGGTCAAGGAAAGAATGAAAAGGGGAGAAGACCTCATGAGGAGAAGACGGATACCAAGCTGCGACAGCTACGAACACACACACAGAACTTGGAGGAGCTGTATAATTCAAGATATAAATATAAAGTCACCGTAGTTTCGAGAGGCTCTGCATTAAACGGAAGAAACCTGTTTGATACAAATGATCCAAGATTCACGATTTGCTACCAATTCTGACGGAAACAAGATCAGGGACAAGACAGCTCTGCTGTCGGCTTTTTGAATGACAGACGTGCTCAAATGTCATCTGCAGCTCAAACACCAACAATAGTATTATTGTCGGGTGGAGAAATATTTGACGTGTCATAACAAGTTAGGCCCAGATGGACTCGTATATCCCATGTTTATAAAACAAAGCCGCCAGAAATACTGCCCCCCTGAGGCCAATTTGTCACCAGGCGATAATTCATGGGCTTTGAGAGGACCACAGGGAGGGAAACTAAGTTGAACTATTATGATTTATGCAGAGAAAATATTGCTCTGTGCTTGTCTCGGCTTCTTTTCTTGAAATTCAACTTTGTTTGTCTCTTTAACTTCCTCGTCCCACAACTTGAAGAGCGAGGGGCCTTGGAATGTGTCTGGCCTCTGAGCAGAAACACGTCCGAGGACCACAGACCTAGAAACCACGCGTGTCCGCTACACCCCCAAGATTTGGACCGTGATGGCTTTGTGCGACAAGGATGAGCGATGAGTTGAAATACAGAGACGCCGTCCCGTCACATTCCGGGGCTTGAGGTGAACAGGAAGCGTTCCAACGCGGCCTCTCTTCCCGACCTGGAATGAAAAGAGCTCGGAGCCGCCACGCTACTCACACTTGGCCGTGCTTGAACTGGTGGAGTGGGCTCTGGAGCTTTTGGAGTGGGTTCTGTCTCGGCTGCGTCTGTGGCCGGAGGAGTGGGAGGAGGAGCGCGGCCGCTTGGACGCGCTGGGTCCCAGCGGCAGAGGAGACAGGGAGGCCGGCACGCGCTGGTAGTCGTACACCCTGGAAACACAGACCATCTTTCTATAACGGTGTCGACGCAGGGGGGGGGGGGGGGTTAATGCATGCAGAAAAATAAGAATGGGGGTGGGGGGGGGGTAAAGACAATATGGTTGAAACACATGGTAATTATACATGAAAGCAAGAGGAATCAGCGGCATCAAATTAGAATGTAGGGTAAGTTAGTGTGACTAAAAACAAAGGACTCCCGGAATCCCTGAAGGTTTTTTTTTATATATTTCTAATCACCTGGTGATCAGAAGGAGCCAGGACAGAGCCTTTGAACTGTCATCTACAGGTGGCGCGGGGTTCAACTCTTCAGCTTCCAGACCGCGCACGGCGCGGTACAAAGTACGGTCGGGTACAGGAAAAGTGAAGTTGCACCCCTCGCCGAGTGGGTTTGTTCACTCACAGGACACAACAACAAAACATGAGAGTCTGGTTTTAGCGTAATTCTTTACGTGTGACCTGGTTACGTTCGGGAGAGTTTTGCGAACATGTGCTTTGTGATTAACAACAGAGCATTGGACTTCGGACTTAATCATGGCAGCTCTCTGGGTTTGAGAGGGTCAGTATTTGTGTCGCGGTTTCCGTGTCGTTTCCAAGACAAAATAGACACTAGCCTGGAAGAACAGGCAATTTTCTAGAGAATGAAAAGAGCGGCCATTCATGTGGAAGATGCACCTGAACGCGTCACCGTGGACACGCGGACATAAACGGACTCTTGGCAGTGAGTCGATACCACCGCCAACGCCTCATAAATAAAACAGGACGGAATTTTGCCGTTTCTCGTAATGAGTTAAACTCGGACAATAATTACGGTGTTGACGTTTGAAAGAGTTGCAGGACGAAGAAGAAAAGAGCTTTGATTAATGACAGTGGCCCTCGAATATCAACAAATTCAACATGACCTTCTTCAAACATGGAGGTGACATCGGTTCAGAGGTGTGATGAAAGAATATACTGTATAAAATGTGTGTATGAAGACAAGCAGCAGTTCTAGTCTATCGTATATGAATGTGGGGGAAACATTCTCCAATAATTAGTCTTTGTCTCTCTCTCTCTCTCTCTCTCTCTCTCTCTCTCAGTGTGCTGGCATTGCCTGGTCCCCGTGGACAGCTCTATGTTTCTATCTGTCACTGAATGTAATTGGTTCTGTCAGAGCCAATCAATAGCTCCCCGCCATGCTAACAGCGCCGGCGACAGGAGGCGTATCAGTCAAAACTCTATAGTGGAAACAGAAAACGAACCCGTTTGTGTGTCTCGGGCGAAATAGCGACGATGCTGCGTTTCACTGACCCAGTGACCGGGTGAAACGCAGGCACGGGGTCAAAGCAGTCAACCGTCAAAACACTCCAGACAAAACAGGATCTACGCACGAGTCGACGGAGGTTTTTTCTGTAAACACAGTGACTGACCACAATCAATAGGAGTCTACTCTGAACTACGAGAGCCCGAATGGCTTCAAAGCCGTTGAATTCTCGGGGGAAGCGGCGATCCAACCAGATCCAGTCACAATCTGGATGGATCTGGACGAGGGACAGACTGAGCATGTGGTTTCGTGCGGAGCCAGGAGAGGGAAAAACTCCATCTCTGCTGTACATCACCGGCTGGCAGCAGGAGGCAGAGCCGTCAGCTGCGAGGACTTGGACTCGGACACTAATGTAGATTTACTGATTGAGCCGTTGGCCAGTCAGTCGGAGGCTGGGCGGCTCACTGGAAGCTTTTCTCTCTCGCTCGTCTCCACTGTTACATTCTTGTGAAGTCACTCAGGTCAGTGCGGATGTTGCTGCCCAAGTTATGGACAAATGAAAACATTGACACGTATCAACCAATAATATCAGCTGGGAGCCATTTACATAAAAATCAGTATCAGTGCTTCTGTGTGCTGATGTGAACTTATATGACAGCCTGATGATGTGATGTGATCCATGTGTATTTAAGTTTAAAGTTGGCAAAACGGTACATTTCCATAACTATGGGGACATTTTGTAAGGGTTCAGGATTTAAAGATTACTCGGCGGCCAAAGACTGTGAATTTTGGGGAGATTCCACAACACATACATTGCAATGTAGATATTTGTTTGTTGTTATCTATTTATTTATTGCTATTGACAGTTAAACTGTAAAATGGATTTTATTGTAAGGATTCTTAGGAATCATTTCCATTTTAAGCACACAAAGCATTGTGTTCACAGCAGATTTAGATATGGCTGCACCAGCTGAGAGGAGAGGTATGTTGAGGTGATAGGCACAAAGTCTGGAGAAGTGTGCGTGTGTATGTGTGTGTGTGTGTGTGTGTGTGTGTGTGTGGGTGGGTGGGTGGTAGTGGGCGTAGGTCTGCAGCTTGGCAGAGAGGTTCTGACAGGGCCTGAATGGACAGATGATTAATGATCAGGGGGAGTGTTCTGTGGGTGGAGCACTTTCAGCGCCGCAGGTCTTAACAAAAGCAGACTAGGTATATATGCTCCAAGTCTTACACCGTCCCTTTATCCCTGAGAACCCCCTCACACACACACACACACACATACACACAACCCCCCCCCCCCCATTTACATTCTTCCTCTGCGATTAAAAGGTGTTGAAAGGCAGCGGATGGAGACGTGCACTGACCGGAGATGTCCTGTGATGTCACCACTGAGAATCCCAGCAAAGACATGGTCACTCATACAACATATTACACAAGGCTCAAGATCATGAACTGAGATATTTAAAGGTGCAGTGTGCAAGACTTTGGTCATTTTTGTCACTTGTAACCACCTATGTGTATTTCCCCCCCCCCCTTTACCCTTAAATGTGTTCATTAATGTATATTTACATGAGGAGCGGGTCCTCTCTATGGGGGCCGCCATGTTTTTACAGTAGTATTACTAAACATCTTTTGAGTTTGAATGACCACTGAAGTCTATCATAGCTTCTCCTGCACGCTCAGAAGGATCAAGGAGAGTGAGGTGATGGATGCAACAAGCAACTTCACCTCTAGACGTCACCAAATCGTACACACTGCACCTTTGAGCTGTTCTTTGTCCACTTATGTCGACAGTCTACGAGAGATATGCTAAAACCACGTGTCCAAATGAATAAACCATAACCCTAAAAGGCAGTTTACCCTGACTTTTAATATCCTGCGGGCATTCTCTGGACCATTCTGACAAGTCTTTGTTTGGAGCCGTGCCTCTGTCTCAAATAATTGTATTGTGTTTCGCAATGACCTTGCGGCGGTGGGATGGAACACCTGGGCTGGAAAAGCGGCTCATTACGCGGACTGTGGCGAGAAAATGAACAATGACAGACGAGCCGGGCTGAATACCAATGGGCACGCAATGGGCGCTGATTGCCTTTTTGTTTTAATGTAGCCTGTCCGGCCTCGTTCGCCGTCCCCTCCGTCAACTCAACATATTTGTTCCACCACCCGATTGATATTTTTTTCTAGATTCATCACTTAGACAAGTCTGTACGGGTGTGAAGTCGCCGTGTGTGAGCGGCCCCCCGACGCTCCAGGGCGGGGGGGGGCCCCCGACGCTCCGGGGGGGGGGGGGGGGGGCGGAGCTGTCTTTCTGAGTGACTGAGCAACAACACAGAGGAATAGGGGTCAACTGGGGTCGTGACCCACTCATAAGCCTATCTGTATGAGTGTTTGTGAGTGAGTGGGTGTGTGCATGATTCGAAAGCCTTTAAACACCGTGATCCATCCCATGTGATGGATGAGGGACGGGGTTAAGGGTGTGTTGGGGCGCCGAGAGTTGTACTTAAGGGTCATTGACGCACAAGTTGAGCCCCTCTGTCGGTCACACAGGTCTTTTCTCTCAGAGGCGGGGCTTTGTTTTCAAATTTGAACTGAAATATATGGCGTTTCTATCAAAGACAACATCTTAACTCAAGTAATAGCTTCCATGTGCTCAACTTTTGCACCCACGCGCCACAGTGGAGGAATATCTCACGTTACAGAATGGAGGTCTCGACTTTAAATCTCAGATTTATCGACTGAGCTCGACTACCTTTCCCCGCGTGTTTGATGACACACGCCTCACGACTTGCTGCCGAGCCGTTTCTGCCGCTTTAAAACCTCGTGTGTACTTCGGAGCGATGCCAAAGGGGAAGCGGAGTGCACTGTGACTTTGATTGCGGTTGAGGAGGATTTCCAAGGCCCATCCCGGTTATAATCCTTTGCTTTGGCCTCCTGCAAACGTACATTTCCCCTTTCATTGCACACACCTGCTGATGCATCACATGCTAATATAATTCCTCTTTCACTACATGTCCATAAATCCTACAAAGTCCACCTCCCTATTTTTTATGGACTGACATTTTAAACACATGCACCTTCCGTGGCGCGGTGCCAGCGTGCCTCCATGTATGATGCATCGCCTGCGCTACGCACCATCTATTACGTACGGTCTCACCCCTGAGCTCCGACGCCCCGGCTCCGCGCGCCATCCCTCTTATTAAGCTAATTGGAAAAGAGGAAGGTCGCGTTTTGCCTCCACTAAAGTTTTCCACATTTGACCATCATGCTTGTTTATGAGCTGCATGTTGGCGTCATACCAATGATTAAAGGTGCAGTGTGAAAGATTTGGCGACATCTAGTGGTGAAGTTGCATGTTGTATCCATCACCTCACCCTCACCCGTCTGAGCGTGCAGGAGAACCTATGGTGGCTCTCGGTTGGCGGCCCCTGTGGAGTGGACCCGCTCCTCATGTAACTATACATTAATAGGCTCATTCATGGGTAATGGAAATCAATAAACCATTGAGGCCGATCATAAATTCATGGCAATGTCAGTACGCAATTGTTTTGTATTATTTTTAGAGGTGACAAAAACGACGGGAATGCGACTCACTGCACCTTCCGAGAGAAAAGAGCACGACTCGCCTCATCTCTGCCGCTCTGATACCAGATCATTGACGTTAGACGGTGATGAGGAGCGAGGCAATGATCCGCAGCTGCTGCACCTCTGTCAGTCCACCGCAGAGTGAGTGAGAGAGAGACAGACAGGCAACCTTAACAAGCATTCAAAGATGTCAGTCAAGCCAGGAATGCATCCGGGGGGGAGAGAGAGAGAGAGAGAGAGAGAGAGAGAGAGAGAGAGAGAGAGAGAGAGAGAGAGAGAGAGAGAATCCAGCAGAGACCACTTGAAAGGGTGGAATGTTTAGTTTCTGCATGCAGTCGGTTCAGTCGTGGGTTACTCTCCCACCGGGTGGAGACTAATTGCCTGTTGATCTAATGTCCTCTCCCCTCCTGCACCCTGCGAACGAACACATGCGATGAGTGATGGCTGTTCTTGTTTTTGTTTTTTTTTCTTCCCTTTCTTCGGGACAGGAACTCTCGAGAACTCTCCTCCAATCTAAATATTCACAAATCACAAGAAAAGACTTTGGGCTGGGCTCCAGATTCGATGGAGCGTAGCGCCGCCGCTGTCTCCACACCTCACAGGGGGAACACTGTCCGCATCACCTCCGCTTTCGCCCACCCTCCCTTCGCCGAACTCTCTGCGTATTATTCCTCGTCGTCTTGCACGGCGGAGCAGCGAGCGGCTAATTAATGAGTTCAATGCTGGAACTCACACTCGCATTATGTGGCCATTAGAGAAAAGGCACCGCGGTAGTAATCTTCATCCAGACATTCAGCCCCTCCCCCCAATAATGCCGATGGCAGCATCTTCACTTGTCCAAGGAGGAGGCCGTAAATTACCTCTGGACATACGCGAGTCCGGCGGCAGGAAATACGGGCGTGGTGCCTCCTTTAATGGGGTCAGCGGTGGTTACACGTGTCTCTGTGTAAATCTGTCGGACTGAGCGTATTCTTGCGCAGATGTAGATTGCTTGTGCCCGTGCCGACATGCAAGCGCCTCTCGGGGAGAGTCCATGTTTGCTTGAGCATCGCGACTTTAGCCTTAAAGGTGCAGTGTGTACGATTTGGTGTCATCTAGAGGTGAAGTTGCATGTTGTGTATCCATCACCTCACCCTCACCCTTCTGAGCATGTCATCTTTTCCGCTGTCTCGTCTCCATTTATGGG
>JAFBJT010111250.1:9681-40980 GCA_016785325.1 Chascanopsetta lugubris | reverse complement strand
AACATCAAAAATGATTTGAATGTGTGTCTGTGCGTGTGTGTGCGCGTGCACGTGTGTGTGGGTGTGTGTGTGGTCCCAGGTTTTTTTTTAAGCGGCTGCCATGTGACAAGCGCGAATACTGTAACAGCTGCTAGAATGCAAATGAAATGTCATTTTAGTGCCAGCTGATTGCCCCCCCTTCATCGCTGCTCCAGGTCCGTCGTCAAAAAACATTCTCTGGGATGGAGACGCTTGGATGTCAATAACGAGGACCCCCCCCACCGCCCCGCCCCCCCCCCGTCTCTCCCCCTCTGAAATATCATCGTGCTGCAGGGCAAATTCCTAGTGACATTTAATTAGAGAATTTTTCTCTTATGTCGGAGTCCAGGGAAGGAACGCGCTCGCAGCCGCTCCACGTTGTTTGTTGTTGTTAAATACCCTTCAATCTGTCTAACCGTCCCCCGTCTCTCTCACCCCCTTTCTCCCCCCCCCCCCCCCCCCCCACCGTGTCTAATCCAACAGTTTGTGTGCTGTACACCCAAGGAATAGCCAACAGGGAGTGGAGAGAGGTGAGTACACGAGTGGGGTGTGTTTGGGGAATTATCGCGGGGAGTCGATGTTTCCGAGGAAGCGCTTAAAAGGTGCAGTGTGTAAGATGTGGTGACCTCTCGAGGTGAGTTTGCATGTTGCATCCATCACCTCACCCTCACCCCTCTGAGCAGGAGAAGCTATGGTAGACTTCAGCTGTCATTAAAACTAGTGTTAAAACATGGCGGCCCCCATAGAGAGGACCTGCTCCTCATGTAAATATACTTTAGTGGGCACAATGAAGGGTAATGGGGAAAAAAAAAAACATTTAAACATTTATATGTTTTGTAATATTTCTAGAGGTGACAAAAGTGACCAAAATCTTACGCACTGCACCTTTAAGTGAACTCTGTCAGGCAGTGGTAGCAGTCACAAGAGCCTCCGGATGCCTGCTCACGTCTGGTCTCCAGCCTTGATTTTACTTTGAATGACATATATGTTAATTTAGTCCAAGCAATGGGAAACTTAATAACAGTTCAACTTAATAATAGATGTCCTTGTGGTCCATTGTTCAAGTCTGGATCCCATTCTGGCTCCAAAATACAGATTTCTAAAGCTGCAGTCCTTGGTTTGTCAGTAACAACACACTGCTTTCACAGGGTTTTTCCAATATTCACATTATTATTATTATTATCGTTGTTGTTGTTGTTGTTATTATTATTGTTATATGAGGTTATTAAATGATTGATGTCAGCCTCTAACCACGTATCCTCTCCCTAACGTCTCCTCTAGTTTGGCCGAACAGAGGTCATAGACAACACCCTCAACCCCGACTTCGTCCGCAAATTCATCCCAGACTACTTCTTCGAGGAGCGACAGAATCTACGCTTTGACCTGTGAGTAAACCAATCGATCGATGCGCGTTGGTGTGTGTGTGTGTGTGTGTGTGTGTATCTGTGTGTGTGGTGCAGGCGTTGATGAGAGTGTTGCTCAGGAAGGAGTGAAGTTTAGACTGAAATACTGAAATATTCATGACGTGTGCAGAGGGAGATGTAAGTATTCTCCACTTTGAATTCAAAACCAAAAGTCCTCTGCCATTTTCTTTCCATGTCGATGTTCCCAGTGTAACAATGCGTTGAGACAAAACAGGGCTGCGTGTCCTCACTGAATATCACAAGTGACGTCTTGTGATGAAGTCCTGGGTCTGTGTGTTATTTTTGTCCTCTTGTTAAATGTATGATGTCATTACATTTTCCCCCACATTTATCATAAATTGGAGAAATGTCACAATGGGTCATTTTGGTGTGTGACACATCGTCTCATAGATCAGGGGCGTTCAACTGATTTTCACCGAGGTGCCACATCAGCACTAAATCAGCACTTTCCATTTCTCCCGTTCTCCGCCCCCAAGGTCATTGTTTTATTCCATATCACCAACCCAGAGTTTTTCTTTTATGTCTCATTGTTATTAGTGCATAATTGGTCTTATTAATCCCATGAATTCACACCACACGTTATTGATCCCACCTCTTTTTCCTGGGAGTCCCTGCGGTTTTGCATTTCCGCTGCTGCTCCGTCCGAGGAGAGATGGATACTGTCTGTCCCCGTTGTTGTTGTTTTCCCCCCAATGGAACTGAATACAGTTTTATTCTATTCTGTTCTTTGTAGAAGAGGTCAGAGGAGAATGGTCCCACTTGTTGGCGCTAATGAAAGTGACTCAGATAACGTCTGTGTTTAGCTGTGTTCAAATACAAATGCAGCTCAGAATCAACAACACATTGAGGCCAATGGTCAACAGGCAACCGCAGCCGTGTAGAGTTCCATGGCTTTTTGTCCTATTTTAAACGGTGTCACTGCTTCACGCAGCCAAACGCTGCTATGAAACTCATGTCGATTACACAA
This sequence comes from Chascanopsetta lugubris, assembly GCA_016785325.1. Taxonomy (NCBI): domain Eukaryota; kingdom Metazoa; phylum Chordata; class Actinopteri; order Pleuronectiformes; family Bothidae; genus Chascanopsetta; species Chascanopsetta lugubris. The sequence continues at coordinate 38,571 of JAFBJT010111250.1, read as the reverse complement.
CAACAATTTAAATATACTGCCATGTTTTTTTTTTTGCACCGATTATTCCATGCCGCTAAATTGGCTCAAAGGTTTGTTCGGCCCATTCAGCATGACACTGAGCGTAACTGTAAAGTGACTGACATCCTGTCCACCGCGCTCAGGGGTGTGTCCGAAAAACACCATGGAAAAAATATTTGCTTCGTGCAATATTCGCATCTCAGTGCCACGTTTCCCCACGCAACCTGAAAAGCCGCCCTGTCGGAGAAATTATGATAATCTGGATTTGACTCCGTGGTGTTTCCACCCTCGTGCTACCTCTTCTGCTGATAGCTCATGAAAAATGGAACAAGCCCGTCGTTTGTTTACTCGCCGGCCTGTCAGCGACGTTGCCGACAGTCGGTGGGAGGTGGCGGTGAAGGTCAAGGAGAGCCATTCGATTTTCTGGGTGCGTTTGAGTGTGTGTCACAAATCTCTGTTTCACTAAGCTCCAACATTGAAAATGTTGGCATATTCATCTGGGAGTAAATGTGTATACAGTATATATATATATATATGTGTGTGTTTTTGTTTGAGGGTGTGTTAACTTTGTGTGTGGTTTCATTTGATGGGGGAACATAGTGCAGACTTTGTGTGAGTATCTTAAAAGCTGACAAGGAGGAGGGGATTGGATGATGAAAGTATTTGTGTGTGTGTGTGTGTGTGTGTGTGTGTGTGTGTGTGTGTGACTCCCTGCATGGCTTAAGGCAGAGCATCAGGCCCCATTAGTGTCTTCTGGGTTGATGACCCTGCGATCACTTGCAGGGGAGGACATGGGTCACACACACACACACACACACACACACACACACACACACACACACACACACACACACACACACACACACACAAAAACATGATCTGCTTCACACGTGCCTGCCCTCGGTACAACTTTATAGTCCAAAAATAAAGGTACATATTTCCTCACACACACATTCCCGATTTCCTCATCAGGTATGTGAAGCTATATCATGCGTGTGCACACACCCACCCACACACACACACACACACACACACACACACACGCACACACATGCACACACACATACGTTACATCTCAGATCCAGTTACTTCAGCTCATGGACATCTGTCTGCCTCAGGGCTCCCACGGACAGTGAACCCTGTGCAGGAGCGAAGACCCCACAGCTGCCACACACTCTCCCGGCCTGGGCATCCTGTTAGTGCTCTTCACACAGACAACCAGCGCTCTGCGCAGCTTTTCCTCTTTTTTTTTGGGGGGGGGGGTTAACATGGGATGCTCACTTAAAGGTGCAGTGTGTAAGATTTGGGTCATTTTGTGTCACTTCTAAAGATATATATTTTTTTAAATACATACTGACATTTTCATGAATCTATAATCACCTGAATGGTTTTTGTTTTTTTCCATTACCTTAATTTGAGCCCATTCATGTAACATGAGGAGGGGGTCCTCTCTACGGAGGCCGCCATGTTTTTTTTTAGTGGCCCAGAAGAAATGAACATATCACCAAAATCGTACACAGTTATTTATTTTTCAGAAAGAAGACATGTCAGTCGTTGCCACCCCAACTGTGTTTAGAGTATAGTGCAGCTTGTTGATGGATGTGGATCATGGGACAGATCTCTCTCTCAGGTCTCCTTCAAAATTGCGTTAATTTCCCAGACTAGTGCCAGTCAGGTTTTATTGTAAGTAAACACAAAGAAAAGCGTTCAGTCCACCACACAGGCCACGGCTTCCTGTGATTCCTCTGTGTGACGGACACCAAACCTGGATGCATCACAGCTCAGCTCATGCAAGAGATGGATGATTTAAGATGTTTACATGTAGCGTCATTCGTCATCATCAGTCTGCTCAAACAGCTCCGAGCAAGCCCCCCCCCCCCCCCCCCCCCCCCCCCCCCCCCCCAACCACGCCCCGCCCCCCCCCCCCCCCCCCCCCCCCCACCACACACACACACACCCACACATACAAACACACACACACCTCCCCACAAAAAAGTCAGTTCGGAGCAAGGTTCAAGATAAATATTGTCTGGCCCATTGCCAGCCCAGACTGATGTCATCCACACACACACACACACACACACACACACACACACACACACACACACACACTCACACTCACACACGCATTCCGTCAAACTCAGCAAATGTGCACGTGTCACTTTGTTAGACATCTTCTCCTGCAAAACTCTCTCTCTCTGCCGTGTTGTACATGGAACGCGTTGGCTTCCCTTTAGAATCCATCCCAGTCACATACCGTGACTCTCTCTCTCTCTCTCTCTCCCTCCCCCTCTCTCCTCGGTTCTCTCATTATTAAATAAGATTAAATGAATCATTTATGAACATTTGGGAGTGACGGGGCCCAGGGGCGAATAGAACATGAAGCACACCTGTGCATTTAGCCCGTGGCACGTTGCGTAACAGCAGCATGTTTCCCCGCGCTCCTATGGAACCACATGATTGGTTGGAGCTCTGTATAGGAATCCCACGCCTCCGTGGCGGCGCACACTGTTGCCGTGTTTTGACAACAAGCGCCGTGTTGTACATGGAACGCGTTGGCTTCCCTTTAGAATCCCTCCCAGTCACATACCGTCTCTCTCTCTCTCTCTCTCTCTCTCTCTCTCTCTCTCTCTCTCTCTCTTGAGATTTGACCATTTAATCTTATTTTTCATTTTCTGATATTTTTGTCAGTATTCTCCCTCCCAGGATGGAGACACGGTGCAGCGTTGCACGTCTCGTCCATTCTTTTCTGTTTTGTGTCGGACAAACAATTTTCAATAAGGCTGATATTCACCCGTATTGTTACTTTGGTAAGAAACCATCCTAAATAACTTGATACAATGTCCAAAAAAAAAAAAACTAATACCAAGACACCTTGATAGAACATCTGGAAAAGTGACGAGGTATTGAAATGCATTTAGTTATTTGTGTGTGGACTATTGTCATTGAGGCACCAGGTTTCACCGAGAAAATAATTTGTGGAACATAAACATTGTACTTCTGTAATGCTGAGTATTTTTAAACCGAACTGAATTTGTCTCCAAATGAGATTTTCTTGCCATGATCTGAATCCGAATGACTGTTTTGTTGTTTTTCAGTCTTTATTCATCTTCCTTTGTTGACATCATGAATTCAGATCATCAACCATTTAGAAATAGGCGCTACCGGGGGGGGGGGGACATTTTGCTGTGCGAAATATGAGGATTTCACGTGACGGTCACTGATGAAATTGTCGGCCAATGACGTTGTTGCACCGTCGTGACATCAGAGCGGCAAAGCTATTTGGCGCCACAATCACACGCCTGCTTCGACGTTCAGCAGCTCCTCCACGGTGATCAGTCATGAAGTGCTGTGCTTCAGTGTCGCGCGGCGAAGGAGAGAAACTTGTGTCCCCGACAAAGTAATTTGTGTTTTGGGCAAATCTCGGGTGCCGCCGCTCTGATGCGTCCTCCTCCTCTCCTCTCTCTCCTCTGCAGGTACGACTTGGACTGCAAGAGCGACAACCTCTCCAAACACGTGAGTGTCTCCTTCACCTTCACCATTCGGCAATTAGTCGCGCATTCATGGAGATATCGTACGGACAAATCTTTCGCCTTCCAGCACAATAGCAGCTTGATTTGAGTCTGAATGTCAAAGGTAAGAGGCGACTAGCCGGATGAAAGCAGCGGAGATGGCATTTGGCGGATTTTCTGGCTCACACCTACGATATTCAGCCACGTTAGCGTGAGATTCCGATATGTGAGGGTCAACACTGAGACACATTGAGTCAATACACAGTTTACATGTGTGTGTTGGATCTTTCAAAATAAAGGTCCATCGAGACCTAACTGTTGACACGATTACGTTTACGACATCCATGCACAATTCTTCACAGTGGAATGCAAGTCTTTTATTCACTTGTTTATTTTGAAACAAAAAATAAACATCCTGTTAGATGGGACTTTGCCGGTGTTCTGTATTCCTGTATTTACAAGCCAGAAGAAAATTGGAACTGCTGATCAGAATTCTTGATAGAATTCAGCGGGGAAACCATCTTTCCCGCAGAGCGTTCATCGCTGTAATGCTTGTTCTCTCCTTGTTTGCCCATAGCTGATTGGCCAAGAATTTAAGATTCTTTGCTGTGTCTTTTTGGTCTGTGAGTTCATTCAGTTTGAGTTGTACTTGTTGTTTTTTTGGAGTGTTACCAGTGCCTGCTTACAAACAGGGATGTGACGGATCTGGGAATCAGAATTGTGCTACTTGTGGGGACCTGGTCCAAGCGGGAGTGTGAGCGGTGAAGTGGTGAGAAGTAAGTGTGTTCTGTAAACCTGGGATTATCGGAGCACGTGGAAATTCGACTTTGTTTGCCAAACGCCGATACAAAAGTATTGAGCTGGTGACGCCGAGGCTGATACCGACGAGTGAGAGTGACGCGAGGAAAGAAGAGAAGAAAGGAAAAGTTGAGCGTCAAATGTGTTGCCAATCGTTTTCTGAAAGGAAATGGAAAGGAGAGAGAGAGAGAGAGAGAGAGGGAGAGGGAGAGGATTTTGGATGGGGTGTGTGTCATACCTGTCAGAGTCGGTGTGAACAGAAGGAATAAGAAAGCCAGTCTAATGATGACTATAAATAAGGGCAGTAGAAAGACACAGTCCAGTTCCATAGTCTCACGAGACATCAAAGTAGAACGCAAATTGTAACAAACTTCTCAAAAAGCAGTTGCGTACCTGTGGCGGTAAAGTGACGTGTAGCCGTGCGCACAACAAAAAAAAGAAAATACCAATAACAATAAAGCCAGCTGGTATCCCACCGCAGCCGCCTGTGTCCCCCCTAACCCTAAACCTAACCCCCCCCCCACACACACACACACACACACACACACACACTCCCCAACCCCCTTCCCCAACACTCGCACCCACCCACACCGGAACTAGGCAACCACAGCAACTCACTCGAGCTCCAAATAGGGTTAGAGAGCAGTGGGAGCCATGGCAACCGGGCTCCAGTGCAATCCATGGCATATGTGCACGAGGGAGAGAGAGAGAGAGAGAGAGAGAGAGAGAGAGAGAGAGAGAGAGAGAGAGAGAGCGAGCGAGCGAGCGCTCCGGCAGGTTGCCAATTGCCAATTGTTTTTGGCAACACGCTCCATTTCTGATCTATTTGGCATTCAGACTGTCTACCTGTGCAATCAAACCCAGGAGTGAAGGCCCACCGCACGCAGCTCGCGCGGCCCTCGTTTTCACAGAAACTCAGGGTGGCTCCGCGTCGATCGCCCCGTCGCTCATTGGCATTAAAAAACGGATTTGCACACCTTTATTTGCTTTATCCGCTGAGATAGACCTGCGCTGTGCCCCTCTCCTCCATCACTCTGCACTCGCTCTGGTTAAGAGCTTCATCTGTGTGAGTGCGGATTTTTGCGATGGCAAGAGCGAATGAAGAGATCTGGCCAAGTTTCATCGCGGTTGATCTCCATGACCTGCATCGTGTATGAATGTCGTAGATGGTGACATTTATCCAACGACATGGATCCACGCAAAGCCGCGCACTAACCGAAGGCAGCGTGATGGAGGAGGAGGTGGCGCCACCACCACCCAACTCCCCGTCGGAGGTGGGGGAGCAGCTCGGCTCCGCTCGCTCGGCGTGTTTGCCGGAGCAGCGCGATCTCTCAACCAGCTTGGGAATTGTCGGTACATCTGGAATCAAGATCAAAGAAGCATGTGCGGGAAGTTGCTGGGGAACGATTCATTCAAGTCGATGTAAACCCGCTCCGCTCACGGTCCCAGAACAGGGACATTCATCATTGACTGATACGTCACAACAGTAGAGAAACAGTGTAAAAATGGATGTAAACAGTGGGTGTAGCCTCTGTCTCACTCCTGTAGACACACGGCCGGTTAGCTCAGCTGGTCAGAGCGTGGTGCTAATAACGCCAAGTTCGGGGGTTCGACCCCCGTACGGGCCATGTGGTTTTTAGGGGCAGCAGTAGCTCAGTCAGCAGGGATTTGCGTGGCTTTGCTCCTGCACACACTGGCTGTAGAAGTAGGATTAGAATAGGACTGGTAGTTGGAGAGGTGCCAGCTCCACCTCCCGAGCACTGCCCCGGGAGTCCTTGAGCAAGGCACCATTGTGGGACAATAAAGGTCGTCTTAAAAGGAAAAAAAATGAACAGAATACACGCACGCGTCTCCATTGATTGCAATTGTTATCAGTGGAGATGGAACCCGAAACAATTGCATGCTGTTTTTACGGTTCCTCATAATAACCTGAATGAACAGCTAATTGTTTTCATTACCTTCGAATGAATCCATTATAGTCAGATTTCAGCCGAGTCCTCACAAGCCCTGATTTGGCCCAGAATGGACAAACTGGGCACCGTTCCAGTTTCCATGATAACTCGAGACTGTGATTAGTTCTCCCACATGCTTTTCTCAGGGGAGTCTGTCACTTAATCCCTCACACTGCAACTTTTACATTTCTCAGGCACATGATCGTTTAGAGCGTTGATGTGTCCATTGACGTGTCCCTACCATAGACTGTATTGAACGATGGACCTGTTGGTTTTCGGGGGAGTGGTTCTGTGGTGAATTGTGGGCGTGTCCCTTGTGGCCGTCTTGCCGAACCCCAACTCCTCCTGGTTCCCGGTTCATTCAAAAAGGGGCAAAGAGGCGGAGCGCACGCGGAGCTGCGGGTCGGCTCGTGGTGCCGCCGCCTCATCCGCAGTACGTAACGGGTCGGCCCGGGTGTCAGTCAAGAGACCACGCCCCTAAATATGCGCAATTTAAAAGCCGATAATGTTCAGATCAGCGAGTTAGGAAAAAAACTCCCCCCCCGTACAGTTGTTGTAATATTGGAGTCTATGGGGGGGTTTGCTCCCGTTTGGAGTCAGCCCCCAGTGGCCACCTCATGAACTGCAAGGCTTTTCACTTCCTGTTGTGCCTCATCCGTCCCTACACTTGGTCAGATATGGATATTCTCAGCTGTGCATTGCAGGATTGAGAGGAGTAGAACATCTTGGCGAAGACCTCCGACTCGAACCCTCTTCCTCCATCTGGTCCTTCAAATTCCACCGGCTTTCAAACGGAATATTCAAAAGCGCCTTGCTCCAGTTCTGTCGAAAAACCTGGGCTCCGTCTCCACCCCCGGACCCTTTCCCATTACCCGTGGTCTTACTCACTGCCAACTGCAGGCAGAGTTCTTTTCCTCAGATCTAACCCCAAAGTGCTCCGAGGCGTCTTCGGAGAGCAGCGAGAAATGTGAGCACGGCGACTCGCTCCCAGCATGAAGACTGAGGACGCATGGCTGCGTTCTGTCATTGCCGTGCATGTGTGGGATTGGAGATCTGCCACACAGTGATGGCTCCATTGTTTGGGCAAAGTCCATCCCCAGTCACATGGCTATAAATAAGCGGAAATGGAAAACAGCGCTGTCGGAGTACAGTATCTCTCCTGACAGCTTCAGTGACAGCGTTTTGAGGATGATTCCTTTTCCCCCCCATCAAAGCAGATGTTGTTGCTGAGCCATATGCTTCGTATACCTTGTGCCGATATGGCTGGGGGGCGGGGGGGGGGAGTGGGTGGGGTGGGGCGGGGGAGGGGGGGGGGGGGGGGGGGGGGGGGGGGGGGAGATGTGCGGGAACGGAGCGTGCAGTATATTAACCTCATTAAGTTCTGAATGCCCCTCTTCATAGATACAGATCATGCGTTTGCTTTTTCTCCTGCTGACAGATGTTTGCCACATCCCTCGGCATACGCCTTCAGTTTTCCTATCATTGTCATTGCTCTATACCACAGACTTATCAATCGTTAAGTGTTTATTTATTCATTTGTTTTCCCGTACAGGAGGTTGCTCTTTTTTTGTCGGAAAAAAGCTGAAGTTGCAGTTAATTAGTTCATTCTAAATCGCTTTCATTATTATCTTCATTGAGATGATCTTTATGATAGGGATCAATAGACGTGTTGAGTTCCACCTTGAGAGCCAGAACGTGAGTGGAGCCGTCCCACCCGCTGCTGTCTTCTCCACTTGGCTTTAAATGATGGTCAGACAGCGCACGCTCCTGCGCTCGGAGTATGGAGCTCCCACCAGAAGACCGATGGCAGGGGTTGTGTTGTCGATGTGTTATTTCAAAGTGAAGCCTGCTCTTGTCGTTTCGAGAAGATGGACTGCATCTCGAACTGCTGTCACTCACATTTATCAGGGGGCTCGTCGGTAATTAACTCCAGACTTTCAGTCCGCTTATTTAATGGGCTGTCTCTTGCTGTTTGAAGGGGTCGTCAATTTAGGTAGTTCCAAGAAACAGGAGTGAACTCTAGTTGATGCAGACGTGCCGTCATTGTGTGACTCCCGCCCTCGTCCGTGTAAGATAGGGGTGTCAAACATACGACCTTACGACTTTTTCTAATTTCTTAACATTTTTTATTTATTCATTTATTCACTATTTACACTATAGTCTTGCTTTTTCTCTCAATTTTCTCTGTTTGAGCTCGCCATTGTTGCATCTATTTCTTGGCTCTGCGTGTGTGTGTGTGAGTGTGTGTGTGTGTGCCAGACTGCTTGTGTTTGTGTAAACACCCGCCCACCTCTGCCTCTGATTGGCTTACCATGAAATTTTACTCTACCTTAGCCAATCATGATCACTTCCACGGTCGTCTCACCCTGTCACCAAAGGAATGGAAAAAAAAAAACATACCCGCAGCCTGTGTGACCGAGAGCCTGTTGTGGTGAAAACAGCTTTCGTTTCATTCATTCAAGTAACTCACTGTATTTCATCATCGGTGACGGTGGAGTAACTATCAGTAACTATTTTAACAGCCCACCACATAATAACTGATCAGGTTATTGGCAGAAAATGATCACGTTACTGGCGCAAACATTTGATTACATTACTGGTAAATGATCACGTTATTGGCTTCGTTGCATTTGAAACGGCCCAAATCACTACGTTATTCGCAGGTATAACGTTATCAATGGCCATTGTGGCGTTATTGGTCGCTACGACACCTGTTAAGTATCCAAAACTCTTAAAAGCTTATCTTTACTCTGAGTAACATTCAGCCGTGCCATATTCATCTTTTCTTCATCTGCCTCCAGCCTTTTTCCAACTGTCACCACTCAGCCATTTAATTTGTAGCGCCGCCGCCCGGAGCGGGAGAATTCCGTGGTGTGGGAGCAGGGAGCCGACGGCACAGTTCCTCTGGAAAACCAGAGGGGCCGCGTCTTCTGGTTTCAAGAACTTGTCTTAGGGTGTGTGTGTGTGTGTGTGTGTGTGTGTGGGGGGGGGGGGGGGGGGTGTGTTGATGTGTTCAGCACCGGCAAAGATCTTTGGAGCAGCTCTCTGCCCGCCAGACCACACAAAGCTCATCTGTCGAGCTTTAACACACACACACACACACACGCACATATGCGCACAGTCACACACACAGAGTCTGGCAGGGGAGACCTCGGTATCACAGTCGGTCCAGGTCTGTTTCCAACAGCCTGTGTCTGTTTTTTTCACCTTCCTCAGCCTGTGCTCCGCTGAACGCTCGCCCTCTCTCGTGGCCCCCCTTCGCCGTTTATCAAGGGCACAGCTCACTCTCTCTCCCTCTCTCTCTCTCTCTCTCTCTCTCTCTCTCTCTCTCTCTCTCTCTCTCTCTCTCTCTCTCTCTCTCTCTCTCTCTCTCTCTCTCTCTCTCTGTGTGCGGGGCTTAGAATTCCATATGTATGATATACATGGGACACAGACAGGAGGTTGATCACTGCCAACTATGTGACACTCAATATCACAGCACATCTTTCAGTCACGGAACTTTACTGAATAGTCCCAAAGTCTGTGCTCTGTCTTGAATATGCAAATACATATTATAAACATACTGGCCAATTTTTTTTTTGTCCCCGTTAACCTTTATTCAAACTGAAGTAAGAGCCAACGGCATTAAGACTTTGGCGTTGAGACTTTCCCTTGCGTTCTTCATTGCCCTTGATGGATAATGTGACCGTCATACAGGCTGCATCACACGGTTATTTTCAACTGATCGCCATTTTCTCGATCGATCAATAAATATCATTTTTTTTGTCAAATGCAAACAAATGTAAATAGATTTCCGAAATGTCTGCAGATGACAACAGACACCTAGTTTGACATCAAATATGAAAAAGAAAAGAAGGAAATCTTCACATCTGAAAAGCTGGAATTAAATGTCGGGTTCTTGAAAAATCATTTCAGGTAGAATTAGAGAACGGTCAAAAAGTAGTTGTTCATAGTGACTCCTGTTTTACAGTTTGTTTATATCACGATTCATCCCTGTGATCCAGGATCCACTTCCAGATCAGTCGGGGCTGGAGACTGTGACACGCCACAGCCACACGATCCATCCAGGGACTCCTGAAATCCACCTTCAGTGATGGATCAAATGTCTATAACGTGTATATACACCAATTAGCGTTAAGTGTGCATTGACTGAATAATACAACTGTGCCTGTTTGCCTCATGACATCAAACACCGAGATACACAGCGATGGTATGGTGGAATTTAGACATTTTCTGTATCGATCCATGAATTCAATCATTTGTATTCCGCATGGTGTTCCCATGGTGGCCCCTTAAATTCCTAACGAAGTAACTCCAGATAAAAGTTTCTTTGTGCGACTTCCCAATCGGCTGTGAGTATTAATCCTTTATTTCCCGCTCATGTGTTCACATGTTTGTGTCTCTCAGGACTTCCTGGGTCAGGCGTTCTGTACTCTGGGTGAAATCGTCGGTTCCCTGGGAAGCCGCTTGGAAAAACCTTTGATGTAAGTGGCACATGCACCGACAAACAAACACACACACACACACACACACACAAATTAAATGGCCTCTTCTATTTTAATTAGGCACTAATAACCAGAGGAAAGGGGCAAAGGACTGGCACTGTCTCGCTCTAATCGCTTAGTAGTCGGTAGCTTTGGTGCCACTGAGAAGCTGTTTGAGCCGACGCTCAGCTTTTATTTATAGATTTCTGTTGCTGTTAGATGATGATGATGATGATGATGATGATGAAGATGAAGTCGGTGATGAAAGCTTACAGTTGTCGCCATCAGCTAAACGAGAGGGATGGTTAAAGAGCGGCGGACCTAATGACAGACTGTGAACAGGTTGAGGTGGAGGAGCGCGAGCAGGGGAAAGGGACAGTTCACTAAAAGGGGAAATGTCAGGATGCGGCGCCACGAGCCTCCAGCTCCTTTCTGCGCGGAAGCTTAAACTGAACTGAAGCCTCCACTCACACCTCAAGAAGTGATCGGCGACATTTTGACTTCCAACGAGAGATGGGGTTTCCGTCTGCGTTTGCCTCCTTGGAGGTTTCTCATAGCGAATGATACATTCAACATCAAGACCGGTAGTAGAGGAGCAGCAACGCTCTCTGTGCTGATATCGGCCCTTAGAACACGTGGGTATTTTGTATTTGTTGACATACACAGACATAAGAGCTCTCATGTTCCCTATGACAAATGATCATTTAAAAAAAAAACCTCAGCTATGATGTCACCCATTTTCATAATTGTCCGTAGTTGAAGATGTTCAGGAATGAAGTAGCGTCCTGGTGCTATTTTCTATTTCCTGTCCCTCACTCTGAAATGTGTCGTAGAGCCCCCGCTCAAACGCGGGCTGTCAGCTCGCCCAGTCTCTTGTGATTGGTCAACAGCTCCCTCCTAATGTAGGACATGTCCTACCCACTGACAAATCAGATTCTGACCACCTCAGCTGTGCCAGTTCAATCAGGAAGTAGAATGAAAAATGAAACTAGGACATTTCAGCAGCCTATATACTTTTTTTTTTGAAGGGGGCCGGGGGGGGGGGGGTGGGTTGCGGGGGGGGGGGGGGGGGGGGGGGGTAAAGAGCAACCCCTTCTGGTTCTTTGGGATTTGATTTTTTGAATGCATTTTTATTCATAATGAATTAACATGTTTCACTATAAAATACTCTCTATTTTCATTTTACGCACAGTGATGAATGCATGAAAATATAACAAGTAAATGAAGCCCACTTAACACATTCAAACGGTAAAGAAATGTGTCATCCTTGATTAATAAGACACCCAAAAAAAAGCCCTTCAGTTTGTCATCCCAACAAATTGACATTCTCCCACCCTGTCGTCGTACACCACAAGTTTAGCCCCGAAACAGAAAGGAGGCAGTCATTTGTTTATTGTTGCCACAGTGATAAAGTGGGTCGTGGTGTTTGATGTAATCTCAGATGCTCCTGAACTCACAGAGCTGAGCTGCACCATCTTCTCCAGCCACTGAAGAGAGCAGTTTGTTGTTGCTTTGGTTTCCCTCCTGAGGCCACGAGCCGTCAGTGGTGTGTGTGTGTGTGTGTGTGTGTGTGTGTGTGTGTGTGTTAGTGTCAATAAGACGGGAGATGGTGAATACACTTGTTCCTGCATCAATGACCGTCTGTCTGTCTGTCAGTGTGCTTGTGTGAGCGTCTGTCTCTGAATGTGTGTGTTTAGCTATGTATAAGTTTAGGACCGTGTGTGTGTGTGTGTGTGTGTGTGTGTGTGTGTGTGTGTGTGTGTGTGTCTACACGGCAGAATTAATGAGCAGTTGCAGCTGAATGGATCTGTTGATGAATGACACACAAGAAATATGATGTAAGAATGTGTTTGAGTCGCTGGGGTTATGTAACCAAATGTGCCTGCAGTCATTCACTGTATGTTTCAGCTGTGTGTCTTTGAAAGTAGCTGGGATTATATATATATATATATATATATATATATATATGTATATGTGTGTGTTTTTCTTTTTTTATTCACTCAGCTGCCTCTGAACACGCCCCCACGTTTAAAAATCAAAGATATAATATAGATATAATATAATGAAAATAAATTCATCCTGAGAGTCGCTTCTGCTCACTCAATTGTGTTAATAAATAATTAGTGTCATTGGATACAAATCATGTGTTATGATATTTTCTGGCATGATTATGCAAATATGATGCAGCACAGTTCATCTCAAAAGTTTGCCATCTACATTTCATTTTTACTTTTGTGTGATGGATTTACACACAGACACACACAAAGGATGGCATTATTTATTTACAATGGTAACTCATGTAAATGTGTATCTGTCCCATTTTCGCTTTAGATCGCTTAACTTTCCCTAATAGGATTTTTATTTTGAAAAATAAGAGAAGTGGCTACTTATCGTAAAGGCTCTGTCTTTGTATTTTCATTATAAACTCTTGTGTGGGCTCATGTCTCTGTGTGGCGGTCAGAGTGGGATTCATCCTTTGGTTGGACACATCCTACGTCCTCTCGGAGCAGTTGACCAATAACAAGGGACCGAGCCGTTGGGCCAATCTTTGGCTTTTTCAGTGGGAGAGGTCGAGGGGATCTTCAGAGGAGGAGTGCGAACAGGAACTGGAGCGGTGGCTTGTATGATGAGACTAACGCCTCTTCTGTCACGGCTTTGTTTATTCACCCCGCAACAGAGCAGGACGTCTGGAACGAAATGCAGCTTCAGCGCGAGCAGGGGAGGTTTCAGCGCGAGCGAGGGATGTTGTCGGAAATTTGAAGGGAAAAAAATGGGGGAAAAGCTCTGCTCTCCAACTGAAAATCAATATAATAAACCCAGAGTGACACAGTGGGCTCCATTTATGGCTGGAATGATGCCGTTTTTTTTTTTTACGTTTCCTTCCTTGATGCAGATCATCATCACCTCACTCTGGTCAAATAGTCAAATATTGTGGAGATATTATGGTTTAATATTTGAAGATGAACATACTGTAAATATATATTTTTCAAAAAAGAATAGAGCTAATAATCAACATAGTCTACCTTTGGACTTTGGTTTCCTGCAGATGAAAGATATTGAGTGGGTTCCACACTTGTGTTCTGGCTCACTCTGCTTCCACTCATCCAGCTCTCTGTGCTCCTTCCTCTCTTCGCCACCGTGCTACTTTCCATTCCTGTCCTCTTCTCCCTCTTCTTGCTGCCATTTCCCATCTGCCCCCCCCACCCCCCCCCCCTTCCCCTCCCCCCCCCCCCCCCCCCCCCCCCCCACCCAGCTATCTTTTCACTCGCAGTGCAAATGAATCTCCCTGAACGCTTCCCTGTGCATCAAACGATGGCTGTGTGTGTGTGTGTGTGTGTGTGTGTGTGTGTGTCCCAGGTGACAGGGAGAGCAGCGAGGGAAGGGAAGGGAAGGGAAGGGAAGGGGGGGGGGGGGTGTCACTCACTCACCTCACCTCTATTTGCCATCAGTGAATCTCCACATGTGATGGTGGGCTCTCTCTGCCATCACTGGACACTTCTTAGTCAAATGAGATTATCCATGCTCTGCCTGTTCTCCAGTCTGGCCCTGGGTCTGAGGCGCTCTGTCCGTCTATTTTTAGACCTCGGTCTCCCCTGATTTGATTGGCTGAATGTGACGCTCCGTCAGCTCTGGCTGTAAACAAACGGCGGCTGAAATGTCACTAGGTGTGCTTTTGTTATTTTGATGTTGTATTTTGATTCGGTTCGCGCTCAACAACAACTACGTGTTTGAGCCAACATCTGCAGGAGTCTCACTTGTCAGTGTGTTGAGCCTCTGAGTCGAACGTGAAGCCCATTGTTCTTAATGGATGAATTACTCAAATCTATGTTTGGATTTGAATGGATCAGAAGTGCAGTGTGTGAGATTTGGTGACCTCTAGTGGTGAAGTTGCATGTTGTATCCATCACCCCACCCTTCTGAGAATTCAGGAGAACCTATTGTCGACTTCAGCTGTCATTCAAACTCAAAAGATGTTTAGTACGTCCGCTCAGGGCAAAAAAAACAAAAAAAACATGGCGGCCCCCGTAGAGAGGACCCACTCCTCATGTAAATGAACATTAATGGGCTCATTTAATTGAAATGGAAAAATATGATACATTTAGGTGATTATAAATTCATGAAACTGCCAGCATGTAATTGTTTTGTCATTTTCTCAGAAGTGACAAAAGTGACCAAAATCATACACGCTGCACCTTTAATCCAGGTGGCATCGGGTTAGGTTTAGTGTTAGGGGTTAGACTGGGTAAGGTAAGGCAAGGGGACATGCTAGGTCAGGCTAAGGTTATACTTAAAGTTTGGTTAGATGTAGGGATTATTGTATTGTAGTAGATTAGATCAGTGTTGATACAGTGTGTGGCAGCAAACACCTGTGTTTTACAGAGACTGGATTTGTCAGATCAGAAGTGAACCTGCCTCTCACGCACCATCGCCTCTCTGCCACTCCTGTGGAACTGTCGTCTAATCCGTCTGAAGCCATTTGTGGAAGTGTATCACTACTTCAACTGATTGGATTACTCTCCTGTTGGCTTTTTTCATCAAGTGGGATCCCAGGGAAGAAATGTGGCACCATCATCATCAGAGCGGAGGAGCTGAGCAACTGCAGGGTGAGAGTTCGTCATCTGTTTCCCTCCATGAGGGCTGTCGGTTGAAATGTCCGTTAAAATGACTGGAGGTATTATGTTTGTCGGTTCAGAGCCGCTCTAAAGACCTGCTGCCGGAACATTCAGGCCCTAATAGAGATTCATATCAATGTAAATGACTCATTCTGAAAACATCCTTCGCTTATTGAGTTGATTATACACGAATGAAAACGTCAGGATGCTTAATGTAATTTTGACTGGCAGGAAGGGGAATCATTTCAGCGAAAGCTCACAAAGTGGAATTTTGAGTCCGAACCATCTTGTACTTTACACAAGCAAAATACCGACTATCTGAAAAATGTTACAAAAATCTGGTTTTACACTCCAACGTAATCCACAGAAATGAATTCCAAATACGCTCACAAATAAAAACAGTGGAGACCTTTAGTAACCATAACAACACAAACAATTAAGGTTTGTGTCAATTGTCCCCAACATTTTGCATTAAACCACTCTGACAGAAATAACTAAATAAAATAGCCGTAAAAGACTCAGAAAAGCTCCCAGTACCAGCGTATATTACTGCCAAAAGAGACTGACCAAATTGTTTGTGGTTTTTATTTGTTCCAGTTTGAAACTGCAGCCAAATACAATGAAAAGCCCACAGTTATTTCTTTCTGGGACACTTTCCAAAGACCCAGAGGGATCGAGGAGAAGTGGCGACATTAAACAGAACAAAAACAACATTATTTACAACGCCTTTTTGGAAAAACAACCTCATGCACATCATTAACCATCAACTTAAAATCATGCCACGGTTGTAATCAGTGCTTGTGGAGTGGGCAGATTCACACCAAAAACAATGTGTTTGTCCCGTTTAATGAATATTCATACAATCGTGAATCGATGGCAGTGATGCCCTGGGATGGAAAAACTGAAATCAGAAGTGGCCGAGCAAACTTTCCCCCACCTGACATTTCTCCTCCAACTCCTCCAGGAGTCAGTGATGCTGCAGTTTTGTGGCAACAAGCTGGACAAGAAGGACTTCTTTGGGAAGTCCGATCCTTTCCTGGTCTTCTACCGCAGCAACGAAGATGGATCGTGAGTAAACAACAAGCAGCTGCCGCGCCCTCCCTTCCGCCTCCTTCCCCACGGAATCTGCCGACATCCATTTTCTCAATTAACAAAAGCGGCTATCTTAGTTTCACACATAGATGCACACACACACACACACACACACACACACACACACACACACACAGGCCATATAAGTAAAGGCACGTCGACTGTAGAGTGTCATTTTTCATGCTCCAAAAAGCCCTCATGCACAGGATATAAGATCCAAACTGCCTATGTGGCGTTACGTAAGTCTGTGTCCCGTATATGATTTATGGCGTCCAGCCGACGACAGTGGGAAGCGACGGAGGAAGGAATGAGCAGAGATAATAGGACAGAGTTGACAGGAGGGATGGTGGGGGGGTGGGATATGATGGAGTTAAGTGAAAACCGTGTGTGTGGAGGGGGTGGGGGTGGGGGGGGGTCACAGTTCCTTTGCCCCGCAGATGCTTTTATTCAATTTGACTTCAGCATCTCACACTTAGCGCATTCTCTCTTTTGTGCAGCTGGGTATTTACTGATGCATCCTAAATGTTGGGCCTGCGGGTAGAAACAGCAGAATGCTGCCGCAACAAAGCGCCACGGTGGGTTCTGCGGGAGAGAGATCCAGGAAACGGGTTATTTCAGACAAGGGTGGAGTTTGCAGATCGCTCTGAGCCAAACATTCTTCTTCTTTGTGTCCAGGAGGTGTTTTTTTCTTTCGATTTGATTTCTTTTTTTTACCTTTGAGGGAAAGTTGTCGTCTGTTCACACGGCGTTGTGTTGTCTTCCAGGTTTACCATCTGCCACAAAACAGAGGTGGTGAAGAACACTCTGGATCCGGTGTGGCAGGCTTTTAAAATACCCGTCAGAGCGCTGTGTAACGGAGACTATGACAGGTACAGCAAGACACAAACAACAGCCTCCACAGGATCAGTGAGGTATGATTCTCACACCTCAGGACTCGAGCATGAGAAGGAATAAAGGCTAGTTTCAAAAGTTCCCGAGGAGCTGGATCGGGTTTTACAGCAGGAGAGCAGAGGCGCATTCACTGTAACTACAAATCCTCACAAATAGCTACAGTCAGGACAACGGGGGCTACAAGGCGTTTTGAGTTCAAGGTGCAATCACAACATCGTTGCAGCCACAGTTGGAGGTCTTTATACAGAAACTCTTAAATTACAAAGTACTTAACCGTAAAATGGGATGATGATAGTGATGAAAATGATGGAAGACGTAGATTTATAGATTCCCTACCACTGCAGTGTTTTAAGAATACACCATATTAGAGGTGAATAAAACATGGTGGCCCCCGTAGAGAGGACCCCTCCTCATGTGAATATACCTTAAATGGCTCATTCAAGGATAATAATGAAAGTACATTTAGGTGATTATAAATTCATTCAAATGTCAAAATGTAATTGTTTTGTAATATCTCAAAAATGACCCAAATCGTACACACTGCACCTTTTAAGAGGTTAAAGGTCTTAAAGGTGCAATGTTCTTTTCTGAAATGATTTCCATGTGGAAGTTGAAACGAAGTATCCACATACATAGACATAGATATTTTTAGACTAGAATCACCTGAATGTAAAAACTGTAGTTCCACCAGGAGTGAGCTCTCTGTCAGGAGGTGGCCATGTTGCACCATTGATGTTTGTACAGTAGCTCAGAATGGACAAACTTAACCCCTTCAGAGTTTTACCCATAACTGAGGGCTACCATAGGTTCTCCTTCATGTTCAGAAGGTTAGGGCGGGGTCGAGGGTATTCAACTGCAGCGTGCAACCTCACCACTAGATGTCACCACATCCTACCCTTTTGTACCTGTAGGTGATTTACAGCTGCGTTTTTGTGGCAAGAATTAAATATTATATTAAATGATCATTGTAAAATGAACCATTAAAAAGCAAACAACCTCACGTGGCATCTCAGCCTGTGAAAACACAAAGTGACACATCTCTACCAGACAGACAAGCTTATAAGGTTCAAAGCCACAAAGTTGAAATCTCTCCTGCAGGTGCGCAGACTGCAACAGAATCACCTCCACGGCGCCGCTGACACCTTCCACTGTTTGTTTATGTTGTTTTTTTCCGTTCGTTTACATCAGTGCTCCAATCCTGCAGTGAATGTGCACAATACATCAACCAGCACACGACCAACAGTGGGTTGACATGAGCACACTGAGGTTATGAATAAATACAGCCCCCCCGTGATGTAAGGCCAACTGGTTGTTTTAGCCTTAGCCACGGACCGTTCAGCCATAATGACGCGCTCACCTAGTGCCGTAATACTCTCTATTTATTTTCATGATCTCATTATGACTTCTGTATTTGCCCTGGTTGCACCGTCGGGGTTATGCCGATAACAACGTTCAAGCGCTCCGTGCCCAGTGCAGGCTGCTCCACTTCACTGAAGGACCGGCAGCCAGCTCGTTAAGCGGAGGGACCGGTAAATCAGCGGTGCTAATTAGTTTCTTGAATGGGATTTACCTCTGTCTTTGTCTCTCCCTGCAGGAGCATCAAGGTGGAGGTGTACGACTGGGACAGAGATGGAGGGTGAGCGAACACGGCTCTTTCTTCTCCGTGCGGCTGTTGTTGTTTTATTTTATGGACGTGTTGCGGTGAAGGGGATCCCTCATACATTTGTAATCAGGCCCCGGGGAGAAGCACGTGTTTTAATTAGCTGGGAGATTTATGTTCAAGGGAAATGACTATTCTGCTTTGACCAACGGCAGGTCATTCAAAAAGAAAAAGAAAGAAATCTACCATTCACACCACTTAGAAAATACAGACTGTCCCAACGGTATACTCTCAGTAGCCATCAGGTGCAATGGGCTGGAGTCAGGTTTGGCCTCATTTTACCCTCAGAAATGCCTTAAAGGTGCAGTGTGTGAGATTTCTGTCATTTTTGCCGCGTCTCACGGTATTACAAAACACTTTTATGCTGATATTTTCATGAATTTGAAATCACCTAAATGTATTATTTTCTTCCACTACTTTTAAATGAGCCCATTAAATGTGTATTTTCAGGAGGAGCGGGTCCTCACTATGGGGGCTGCCATGTTTTTACAGTAGCCCAGAGTGGACGTACTAAACATCTTTTGAGTTTTAACGACGACTGAAGTCGACCATAGGTTCTCCTGCGTGTTCAGGAGGCCGAGGTGATGGATACAACAGGCAACTTCACCTCATCAAATCTTACACACTGCACCTTTAACTTCATGACATGGATTCGACATGATGCCGGAGCTCTTGGTCAATGTTGACGTCATAACATCCCACAGCTGCTGCAGATCAACATCTGCACAATATGTCTGAACGGCCATATTTGTATATCATTATAACTGTGTGTTCAGGAATCATACGAAGGATGGAATGACGGTTGTTTACGTCATGCCAGCAGTTTTATTTAAATACCCCTGGCAACCAACAACCCTGGAAACCAAGGTCACACCTATCACCCCTCACCGTCCTTCTCATGCTCAGCAGATCGTCTTATTTGTCATGTCCACACACCTACGTGCGTCACGGCGGGGGGGGCGCCGTGCGGCACGGGGGGGGGGGGGGGGCGTCAAACTCACTTTCACAGAGCACCACATCAGCGGCAGCGTTTGCCCTCGAGGGGCAGTGAGACTGCACTCCTTGGCACGTCGTGAAATACCCCTCTCCGTGTTTGATTATTGATCCAAGTTACAAATGTGTATTTTTGCGTCGACGTAAAAACACCCGGTGATCCATCGACTCCACCCACCGACGAATATTTCATATAGACTGCGCCTTGCTACAAAAACAAAGATAGCGCGTGTGATTACCTGCAGTTTATGGTCAACGTGTATGTGAAGCAGCATGGACCTTCATCCTCAGACAATCGGAGGCCTCCCCTGAAGCCTCGGCGGGGCCACGTGAAAGGACGTGGCGGGCCGAATGTGGCCCACGGGCCTGGAGTTTGACACCCCTGATCGAGATATTCGCATCAGGCGCAGGCAGAACATGGTGGTTTCTCAGTTGCGACGGCCGTCGGAGCGCAGAGGCCTGCGTGTGTTACTTTGAGAGTACGTTCACCGTTGATGCCGCTCGAGCTGCCCCTCGCTCACGCCGCGACGGCTCTGCGTGGTCGCTCGCTCGCTCAGCGGAAGGATGAAGATGATGCTTATCTTCCGAGGCGAGCGGATTCACAGTGTGTTCATGGCGGCAGTTTGTCCCTTCATTGTTAATTTCACAGGCAGTTTTTGACATTTCAAGGACATTTTGCCCCGGGCTCCCATTAATTCCTGACCCTGATTCCAACTGCACCGATTATCTCCATGAAATTATACAATTAGAAGCAGCCTCCGCGGCTCCGGTTACCAAGGACCTTTTTAGTGACACTGCCTGATTTGGCCCCGACTTTCAGGAACACTTGGCGACACAGTGTGAGCACATTACAAAGAAAGGACAAAAATCACGGGGGCTTGAAACAGGTCTTATTTATTTATTTATTTATTTATTTATTTATTTATTTATTTACATTCTCAAAAGTCCTTAGCTTGTAACGGACGCCACTTCCTCGCAGAGTTGACTCGGGGTGGATCGTGACCGTGTGTCTCTCTGTTGCAGCCACGACTTTATCGGAGAGTTCAGCACCAGCTACAGAGAAATGTCCAGAAGCCAGTCACAGTTCCACATATATGAGGTGATTCTCTTTCACTCACACACACACACACACACACACACACACACACTCACTGCCCTACTCTTAAGGATTCATTAAAACATTAATATGAGCAGAAAATGACTATGCTTTGAGTCTTGCCATGTATTCAAGTGAAGCTTTTCGAGCCTTCGCAGCTCTTTTTAATTTTTTAATTGCTCTGGAAACTCACACACTAATGATATACATTGTTACTGTGCCATGGCCATTTATACTGAGACAGAACTGTGATCATTCACTTGATTGCTGGCAGAGACCCATAAAGTGTGTCCGTTCATTTTATTCTGTAATCCTCTGACAGAATGCTTGGACAGTGTTGTCTTGGCAAAATCCACACTTTCACATTGTCCAATGCTTCTCTCACAACTTCTCCGGCGCTCAAATCCAAATCAAGACAAAAAAAAGTCAGATTTCTCAACTTCCTTCTGAATTCCTTCAGAATAATTGCTCTGGAGGCAGTTCACCCATCCATTGCCCATCCAATCCTCCTGTCACAGATTTTATTTTGAAAGAGAATGAATATTGCACGTGCATATTCCTCTTCCTGCTTGACAGACGAGAGCCATTTTTGATCACAGCCAATTCCTCTTCTTGTTTCCTCTCAGGAACTTTTTGAATTTCTTTTGTGGTGATCTCTTTTTTCACTGGTTCACTATTTTTTAAAATAATTTTCATGTCCATCCGACAGTCAAGCCGGAATCGCAATTGAATTATTCGAATGTGATCTCAGATCTTTTTGTTTTATTGTTGTGGTCAGAGCCACGACAGCTGATTTCCTGTGTTCTCATGGGTTGAAGTGGCCTCGCGCATGATGACCTCCATTTTACACTCAACCTTCTCCTCCAGACACGTCTGCTGGTTTCACCCTGGTTTTATTCCCAGTAGATCTCCACACATCCAGCAGTTCCCTGCTTTACACTGTGATTCACTCACAGTGACACGGAGGAATGCATCTGTGATTACACAGTCGTTCTCATGGTTAATTAACAAGATGCCTCCCCTCCTCTAATTCACAGTGTATATAATTCATCAGTGATCTCCAGGAGTCAGTTGAAGGCGCTGCTGAAGCACAGCTTAAGTCACTCACTCTGTTTGAGCGGGATTGAGATTAATCTCTCGGTGTAATCTCTCTGTCAGAGGGAGGTCTCTCTGGGCCACGGGTTCATTAGGAGGACTGACCCGAGTCTGTGTTTCCTCCACAGGTGCTAAATCCCAAGAAAAAAGGGAAGAAGAAAAAAAAGTATCTGAACTCCGGGACGGTGAGTCCGTTGTTTTTTTTACGTTGTGACAGTTTTTAATGGCCCGATTTAAAGGTGCAGTGTGTGAGCTTTGGGGACATCTAGAGGTGAAGTTGCATGTTGGATCCATCACTTCACCCTCACCCTTCTGAACATGCAGGAGAAGCTACGGTCGACTTCAGCTGTCATTCAAACTCAAAAGATGTTGAGTGCGTCCACTACTGTAAAAACATGGCGGCCCCCGTAGAGAGGACCCGCTCCTCATGTAAATATACATCGATGGGCTCATTTGAGGGCAGTAAGAAAAAAACAAAAAACATTCAGATGATTATAAATCCATGAAAATATCATCATGCCATCGTTTTTAGAGGCGAAAAAATGACATTCAAATATTGCACACTGCACCTTTAATTATTCTTGTCAAATTGACATAATGCAAAGCCCAGAATGAGACACAGCAGCATCACACTAAGTGACCAAACAGGTGGGAGAAGCATGAAGTGCTGTGAAAGGCATCCATCTGTCTTTTGCCAGGTGACGCTCCTGTCCTGCCTGGTGGACACTGAGCTCTCCTTCCTGGACTACATCCGAGGAGGGTAAGTTCAGACCGAACGGGGGGCGGGGCGGGCGGGGGGCGGGGTGGGGGTTGGGGGGGCTATTCCACCAAAGCTTCAGCTCCAGCTTTGCTCTCATCACCGGGTCCAGTTGCGGTTACAGACTCCGCTCTGCAGAGGATTAGTGCATCGTGATTATCTCTGGCTTCCAGTATCCAGGGCCACTGCTGCTGATAACCCGCTGTCTAATTGCCCACTGCTGCTGCACACTGTGAAACATGCTGTGGTATAATTTAGTGTGATTGATGATCGTACCATTGATTGATTTACTTTCTCTTGTAGGACTCAGATTAATTTCACAGTGGCAATTGATTTCACGGCATCAAATGGTAAGTGTGTTTTAAGCTCTGCTCTTATCGGCGGAAAACTTCCAAGCGAATTAAACGCATCAAACTTTGGTGCTTAGCTCTCAGATCTGCATGTGATGGGAACACTTGATTGGTCGATCTGTTTTTAATTGACTTGAGCGCACAGTTTCTAATGTGACAGAGATGAATGTGCAAAAAGTA
The DNA here is from genome assembly GCA_016785325.1 of Chascanopsetta lugubris. Taxonomy (NCBI): domain Eukaryota; kingdom Metazoa; phylum Chordata; class Actinopteri; order Pleuronectiformes; family Bothidae; genus Chascanopsetta; species Chascanopsetta lugubris. The sequence continues at coordinate 15,098 of JAFBJT010111250.1, read as the reverse complement.
GCAAATTGAATACATTAACTATTCATTTGAATGTGAGTTTTAAGCGTCTTGTTTATTATTGTAGGTTTTTTAACTGGCTAATGGAACGTGATACAAAAATTCATATGTTTGCATCCGAGATCGAATCATCAGTGACAGATTAGACAGTAAGTGGTCGAAGGTGTGCTTCAAACATTCATGGCCATTCATGTGCCCACAACCACCCGACTGTGGATGCGCTAGACAGCGCTGTGCTGCTGTTGGTGCAGGAATTTTGCAGATACAGGGAAGTTTGAATTAGTGTGACCACCAGGGGGAGGTGTTCCCATCAATGCGAGATAGAGACGATAAAAACCTGTGTCAGTAGCAAATCATTTGACTCGGGAGTGAGTGTCGATTTGACACTTTCCCAAATACCTGTTGTTGTTTTTTTGCTGGGTGTTGGTGGAAGTTATGATATATTACAGATCATTAATGTAAGACTTTTTAGACAGGTTTGGGTGCTTTGCTTTGGCACCATCTGTCTGTTTCATGTTTATACTCAGTCATGAAAAATATATGAAACCAGAAATGTCTTTTGATATCATTCATCACTGTAGTCTAAGTATATCTGGAGTCATTTTCATGGGTTTTTTTTCTGTTTGTTCTTTATTCTCATTTCTCCTTTGTCAACAAAATAGAGACACAATAGAAGAAGCTGAGCCTTTTTATCCTTTGGTTTTTTTAAAGGTGCAGTGTGTAAGATCTCAGTCATTTTGATCACTTCTGCAATTATAACAAAAAACAATCGCATACTGTCATTTTCACAAATATTATCAACTACGTTTTGTTTTTTCACCCCGTCACCCTAAAAGGACCCCATTAATGTATATTCACATGAGGAGCGGGTCCACTCTACGGGGGGCGCCATGTTTTTACAGTAGCCCAGAGTGGACGTACTAAACATCTTTTCAGTTTCAATGACAACTGAAGTCTACTATTGGTTGATGGACACAACGTGCAACTTCACCTCTAGATGTCACCAAACTCTACACACTGCACCTTTAAATTCATGGGCATCTTTTTTTTTAAATTGCAAACCAAATACGTTTTAAGGAGTCAGCTCCACAGCATCACCCCAGAAGGGTCGGCAGGCTCCTTCCTCCACCCACAGATGTTGAAGGCATGGAGGGAGGTTATTCCTGCCTGCAGTGCAGCTGCGCCTCTGAGAAATATTTGTACCACTCAAACTCCCCTGCATTTGAAGACCCCCCACCCCCCCACCCCCACTCTTATCTCCTCCCCCGCCCCCTTTCCTTTTTTAACTCTAATATGACTCACAGGCTCAGGCAGGGGGGGCAGGCGAAATTACAGATTGATGCTGATGTGTATTGTGTTCCGTCATTTGCATCTCAGGCAACCCGTCCCAGCCCACCTCGCTCCATTACATGAGTCCCTACCAGCTCAACGACTACGCCATGGCGCTGCGGGCTGTCGGAGAGATTATCCAGGACTACGACAGTGACAAGATGTTTCCCGCTCTGGGCTTCGGTGCCAAGCTTCCGCCAGACGGACGAGTCTCGCATGAGTTTGCCCTGGTGAGGAAACGGCTTTATCCCTTCATTTACATCATCCCAACATCCAGCCTCAAAATCTGTGCTTCATTTACTCCCTCGTCCTTTTTTTTTTTTTTCTCTTTGAGGATATTCATGAACGCTGTTTAAAAACAACAACACTAGAATAATGATGTGTTGTCTGTGCGTCCATGTCTCTTTTGCAAAATATATATACCGTTACTGCTTAAACATAATGCAGCCGTCACAGTCGTCTGAAAATCACAACAAGAGCCTCTTGGTCGGTTTTTGCAGATGTTGTGGGTTTGATTTACAGCATGACAAATGTGCTTCATTGCAAAAAAAAAAAAAAAAGAAAAGAATGGCAGCCATGATGAAAACATCCTCAACCGGATGAACAATGGAGGTAAACAACTCAAGGTATACAACTCAAAATCAAAGTGTTAGTAGAGATTGTGCAGGGAGAATCAGCAAACTGAAATAATGCATCACCATCACCAGCATTTATAGAGGAGCGAAACATTTTGTCCTGTCATCAAGGCTGTAAAAGTGATAGACAGTAAGTATTTTTGAAAACGTAGTAGTAGACGTTAGTGGTCGGAAACCCAATGTATTGTATTTCCGACTGAAACGTCATCTTTCAGACCCCTTTGTCCTGCGTCTCGTCTTCCTCCGATCCATCTGTCCCTCTCCGCCATTGTCAAGAAGCTGTCTGTCGACAGCCTGACCATTTCTCAGCCACCCACCATCCTCTCCCTGGTTCAATGTTGCCTTTCGGATGTTGCTCCAGAGGAGTTTAAAGCCATTACAGCTGCTCAGTGTTGAGTAACAGCCTCCCCCGAGGCACCAAACCCCCGAGACAAGGCACATATGCAATAATGTAACCATTAAGGATTTAACTCAGCTCTTCAAGAGGACAGCTCCAGCTGTGTAGTCACGGCAGAATGACGCCACCCCCTTAAATCTGCATCAGTGCAAGAGAGAGTCAGTGGAGATGCTTTCATACTTAGATCATTCGAATGCCCCAAACATGTGGGTTGGCATGAATGATGTATTTTGCGCACCTTTCCTTTCTTGGACCAAGTCAACCAGACATCATTTTTGTTGTTGACTGCGCAGAAACAAGAACTTTTTTCTCTCGACACAAGAATTTACTTTGGAAGTGGATGAACTTCTCCTAACTCTGAAACCAATCAATCAGTGGAGGCCTCTGGTTCATACAAATTGCATGTGTCCCAATGGATTCTCCCAGAATGCCTCTCTCCGTTGCTCATGCCGAGTTAAAAATGGGAAACGGCTCGCCTCGGGACATTCTTTTGCTCAAATGCTACATAAGAAGAATTAAACTGTCAATATTGCCCTAAAATAGGTGTAATTTTTTTAATGTAAGACCGGATTGTACATCCTTAGGGGTGTGCAGCCATCCAGTGCATCCTACACGAGGTAATATTTCTTGATAACATCAACGTGTTATCGATGTTTTGGCTGTGGGGAGGCCATTTTAGCCTGTGCATGTAATTGTGTTACCCAGCAATTTGCAGCCAAAACATCCCTCTTTTGCCAATAAAATATAATTCCATCCCAGACTTTTTTCCCATAAAGGGATAGAAAATCTATTAATCATTTTCTCCTCTGGGGCGATTGTGTGTTATTATTCCTCGCAGCAGCACCGCATCTAAATATCAAAACAAAACTCTGCTTAATTACAGCTAACTTTGGTTCAGAGTTGGATGAAACATGGTAATCCCATGGCCTTTGACAGAGATATAATGTAATCAAGCTGATATTAGTTCCTTTGATATGTTGGGTTTTTTTTTTGTTTAAATATTTTTATTTTGGAAAAAGAGGCAATTACATTATAAAGTTACAAAGGACATACAGATTCCCATTGTTTTTCCAGCAAACAAACAGTGAACATTGTCTCTGTGGCAATTTAATGTTGCAATTATAAAAGATAATCAGTACAAAAATAAAAAGAGAAGAAAAGACGATAGATAAATAAGAAAAAAAATAACATAAATGTGAAAAAAGAAAAAGATAATTATAATCTAAATGATAATGATAGATATTCATGAATTACAAATAAATTGATGAAATGAATTAAAGATACATAAATAAATAGGGATCAGGGTAGATAAGGGTCTGAAGTAATTCAGGGATGGGTTCCATTTCTTATGTTCCTTGGATATATTTAACAAATTTTCTAAACATTGTCCTTGGCTAGAATCATGGGGTATTTTGGAATAAAAAAGAGACTAATCAACATCGTCATCTTATCTTGTATTTGAGGTCAATGTTTTGAGAGTTTCTGAGAAGAAGAAACGCATCAATAAGCTCCCACAACACAATCTGATGTTTGTCTCTTCAGAACTTTCTGTTTTTAGCCTGAAGTTGGGATACAAACTGATTTTAATGGATACTAAAAGCTTCTTGGCAACAACCATACGAGAGCGAGGGCTGCTGTGGCTTAGATAACATGCAAATAGTGTCTGTGATTCAACACAATCTCGATTGACACAAGGATTATCGCACAAAAACCTGATGGGGATTTGGAATGGACCGAAAATAATCTCTCCTCTAGCTCACATGTCCAATATTAGGGTTTCTCTTTCACACAGCTGCAAAAACGGAGGCCCATTAAAGATGCAAATCGCATCATGGGATACTCGGCGGACTTTGGTGCATAAGAGAGACCAGGTTTCACGAATGTGCTTTGTTTTTCCTGTGCCTGTGCAGAATGGAAATCCACAGAACCCCTACTGCAACGGAATCGAGGGGGTGATGGAGGCCTATTACCAGAGCCTCAAATCTGTGAGACTCTACGGACCCACCCACTTCTCCCCTGTTATTAACCATGTGGCCAGGTAGGTCCACTGTAATCACAGCTTGGGATCTGGAACATGTAGGCAGGAACACTAGAACACACACACACACACACACACACACACACACACAGGCACAGACAATGCAACGGCGCGCTCCATTGTTTCTTATTGTAACAGTTTGTCAAGAGTAGTGGCGGCACAAAGGCTCTGGTGGAGTGTGTTTTTGCGTGATGGCAGAGTCAATGAAAGCCTGCAGGATGGGAGCAGGGAGACCAGTGATTTTATCAGCTGCTGTGTGTAATTTACTTTGTTTCTGTCGGCGCCCGCGAGCGTGTTGAAACGGCAAAGGGAGCAGGAGAGGAGGACGGGCGTCACTGAAACTGACCTAAGGTTTGGGAATGGCCAAGAGGCGTTCGCCGGCAGGTGGAGATGGTCCGAGAGGCAGAAGCGGCTTGGTCCGGTGGTTTGGACACATGCAGGGATCATGAATGACTTATGAACATCAAAGGACATGCACCGTCACCTTTCCGAAAATAAAACAGAAAGTCCTCGTACATCTTCTCAAATAGACTGACAGTTTCTCCAGACCCTCGTTCGCATGAAAGCCCAGACGCCTCTGATTGGCCAGCGGGCCCGGGGTCTCTTGTGATTGGTCAGCTGATGCTCGAAGTGCACAACTCAACGAGTCGCGAAGACGAGGTGTGTCGGTGTTTTCGTGCGATAAAGAGCGCCCCCCCCCGCTGTGGAACATTATATATACACATATACAGACACTGTGTGTGTGTGTGTATACTACATATACATAAGAGTCCTACAACCCACTCAAAGACACAGGACTCCATGGAAAACGTAACATATTTAATCATATCACTTTTGCCTTAAATTGTCGGGCATGGCATCCGGCAAATTGTTGGTTTAGTATCTTCTGCCGTTCCATGTGGTAAAGCGCTGTAATACTAGGATTTGATAATATCATAAAGACATGCATGTTTGCATTGATAAGGTTGGGACACACTACATATCATCATTTGATTATTTTTTTTTTTCTGGGTTTCTTTTG